>APFE030020793.1:94321-120585 GCA_000404065.3 Pinus taeda | reverse complement strand
GTCAAACAATCTTCTAGAATGCTCTAGAAATGACCACAAGTAACTTTTTTAAGATGAAACTCGCGCCTTTTGACCTTTACAGGAGTACGCACCTATCCCTTGACTTACAGAGCGTACAAGTACGTAGGTACAATGAGATTGGGATGCGTACATGCAGGCAAGGTAGAGAGAACCTGCGTACCCAGAGATAAACATGATTTTTAATGACTTTCTCTCTTTCTTAAAGTTTGACATGGAGAGCAGAGGTATAAGGCTTGACAAGGAGGATAGTATGACTGTTGATGGAGCCATACTAACTGCAGATAGTCATGGTGACAAATTTTAGTGTAACACCATGGTTCGTGGACCATGGGTAGATCTCTTACAACTGACTTTACTTTACAAAACTAAGGGCGGACTACCCTTTGTGGCACATAATATATTCGCATTCCGTGACCACAAAATGTGGATTCTTTACAATAATATTACAAAGACATGGGATTTTAGCCCCAAAACTACCCTTGGGGGATCCCGCTCCCAACACTCACCCAGGCCATGAGGAAGAAGTAAGTCATGTTAGATGTGGACAAGTACATATAGAAGTTGATGCACATAGCCACCGGTGATGACTTGCAGCTCAGCGCAAATACATGCAAAGGTACATTAGTGGTCCAGCCATACTCAAGACAATGTTGTGCATGCTTCAGGATGAGTTGGACAAAGATTTCAGAACCATATACCTGGAAGCCATGGAGGCAAGGGTCTGCTTCGAAAAATATGCCATCAAACAGTACGGGGACACAATAGAGTAGTACCAAGCTTGGTATCAATTCATCATCGAAGATCACCGCAAGGATGCTACTGAGTTGGTCTTTCCCCAATACCCGGAGTGATGTTGTTTGTCTTGTCAGGATAACTAAAGCCTATTTTTGTCCCACATGGGTATATGTGGAAACTGTATTATTGTAAATACATTTTAAGTGAAATTCCAAGTGTCATTAGTGGAATACGAACAACCATTATTTTCATGTTAAGAGTCATGAGGGTAGTCCAAGAGTCAAAGGGGAATGTCAAGGGTCACCCATCCTTTTTTATATATAGAACCTCATAAATCAGAGTAGAGGCTTTTGGGATTTTGGCTAGGCATTGCTTAGAGAAGGCTTGGAGAGTATTGTGACAAGCTTTGGCTTCTCCACATCGTAGAGCGAGTACATCTCTTTGGAGGAGTAGATGTTGTTGACTGTAATATTCCACTATTGGGGCTAGTGGCTGTCAATGGTGTATGTATGGATGGAACTTTCACTCTTTATACATATATATAATAGAGCCAGCATGTTTCATGCATATGTTGTTATTGTAGTTGGATTATTCTGGTTGCTTTAGCAATTTATGTTATTTAACTTACACATTTGTGTATGAACTATTTTGTATGCAATTGTATGAATCTTGTTGCAGACGTGTTGTTGGTTTATTCCATCACTTTGGGTTGTGGACTATTCTTATTTCCAGCTCGTGATGTCATTCAACTTGTGTGTCCCTTTCAGACTGTGTACTATTGCAGACTTCTAAGGCACACACTTCCTTTTTCCCTCCATGTGTTAGAACCCCCATGCATCTCACTTGACTTGCTGCAAGGATACACTCTTTCTTCCGACAAATATATCAAACTTACCTCTACGCACTATCGCAATCAAGGCATTGCTTTACTGCCTACTGTTGGGACTCCTACTCCAAACAGTCTGAGGTCTAGTTGGGACTTCTTACCAGAGAGATCCCTTGACATGTTAGCAGATCCAGCACCAGCAACAGGTGGTAGGCCTATGATCTATAGTGCTCAGGAGGCACATACAGTTGGGGATGTTGGTCAAAGAATTCCTCATATCTATGCAACACTTGATAATAGGCAGGTAGATCATCGGGCATGCATTATTGCAATGAAATAAGTGCATGCAGAATCTTGGTTGGTGTAGTTGGGTATAGGTACCAAGAGAAGAGTTCACCACTAGGTGAGATCTTGTACATCTAATCTTAATGGTATGCATAGCTCAACGCAAGTTAATGTGCTTCCTTTGGGATCATATAACATGCTTTTCGGCATGGATTGATTGTTTACTCATATGACCAAGGTAGATTTATATGAGAAGGCCATTGAGTGTCTGGATGATGATGGAGAAAATAGAATCCTATACTGAAAGAAGAAGCCTACATAAGTGAGAATGGTTATAGTTATGCAAGCTAAGTGTAGTTGTAGGAAAGGGTGTGTATTGTTTGCATTTCATGTTTCGAGTGGCAAAGGGAAGGATGTTGAGGATTACGACGTCCTGAGGAAGTATCCCATCTTACAACAATACCAGGATGTGTTTCCTGTAGAGATTCCAGAGTTTCCTCCTCATAGAGAGGTGGATTTCTCTATTGAGATAATACTAGGAGTAGCACCAGCATCTAAGGCACCTAACAGGATGAGTACACTAGAGTTGGTGGAATTGAAGTCGCAACTTAAGAAAATGCTTGATAAGGGATACATAAGTCCAAGTGTGTCTCCTTGGGGTGCATGAATGTTCTTTGTAAAGAAGAAGGGAGATACTCTCATATTGTGCATTGGCTACAAGCAACTGAATAAGGTGACTACGAAGAATAGGTACCCATTTCCTTAGGTTGATGATCTTTTTTATTAGCTAAAGGGAGCAACACTATTCTCAAAGATTGATTTGATGTCAGGGTATCATTAGGTGCACATCAAAGGAGAAGAAATCTACAAGACTACATTTTGTGCAAGGCATTTGGTCTGACCAATGTTCCATCCACATTTATGTGTTTGATGAACAGTGTGTTGAGCATAACTATGTGACTCATGATCTTGAGTTGGTAGCTATCATTAGTGCATTGAATATGTTGATACACTATCTCCTTCTTAGGAGGTTTGTTCTAACTAGTGATCATAGTGGGCTAAGGTACTTGTTTTACCAACCAAATTTGAATGCAAGGAAAACAAGATGGTTGGCTATTCTCGGTGAGTTTGATTTTGAGATCAGGTACATTAAGGGCAAGGATAGAAAGGTTCCAAATTCTCTCAGCAAGAGAGTGTAGGTGAACCATATTTCAGCTATGAAGCCCATTTCCAAGAAGCAATCCATCCAAAGTGAATCTGTGTTCGTGCACGAGGCTTGTTTTTGAAGCATATGTTTGCAGAATGAGTGTGTTGTCTATTGTCGTTCTGTATTATTGAGGTTGAGGGAGTAAACACATAGGACAACATAAAAACCATTTTGGAAGCTAGGATCTAGCCCTGCCGCTTCAGAGCAGGACCTCTCTGTAAAATTTAGCTATGTTTGATGTAAATTTTAGGCTAGTTACGATTGTACTAATTGTTTTGATTTGATTGTTGTACTTCCATTGGGCTATGGAGTCTAAATATTAACTGGATTTGCATCAAATTTTAGAGGAGTTTCACAGGGAAATCTAGGTTTTACTATTTGGATCTTTAATAATATTAAATGAATTATGAAATAACATAAATGTAAGATTCAGTAGAAATTAATGAGAAATGAAGAATTCCTAAATTTGACTTCATAAAAAAACATGTAAATTACAAACAACCAGAATAGGGTGCTCTAAATAACATATCCTATTCATCACAATTTCTGTTATGTAATTAAGATTTCATAAATAACATAGAAAAAAAAATGATCGAACACATAAACTGAAGAAAAACATCACCATTTTGTACACCGCATGAATCCTATGAAAATTTCCCCTGTATTATTGATGCTTCTAGTAACATCGAAAAATTACAATATATAGAGGAAAATTATCTTCAAAAATCAACCCTTAATACTTCAAACAGTGAAGTATTTATAAAAATAATTACAAAATCATTACAAAATCGTTGTCTCAACCGAAAGTGTATTATTAACCTTATTCTAAACAATAAAATTTATCTTTGGCCGGAAAATAGGCAATGTAGACAACAACGCGAAGAGGTGGCTCTGTTTTGGTGGATTCGATTGATGAATCGGCCTCAAAAGTGCATTGCATTGAAGTGTTGGCCGTTGTGTTGGCTGTTGAGCTGTCTATTGAGCTGGCTGTTGTGATGGCCGTTGTTTTTACTGCATCCAAATTACCTTTTAATCCAGTAAATCTCATAATTCCTCCCACCTTTTCTCATCTGAAATGGTTAATTTAATTACCCTTCAATAAATCTCATCAACCTCAGTATACTTTGCAAAAGTTGGCTTTATTGTTAAAACATGTTTTATTTCATTCTGGATATAGAAGTCATTTAACATAGTTTCTAAGAATTCTCTTGCTATCATACTTCCTTTTATGCCACTGAACTTGACACTGCTTCTGGCCACTTCCTTCATCTTCAGAACATAATCTTCTTGAGTGATTAATTTATCATTAGTTACATATATGTTGGGAAACACTTTCTGGATTAATGCTTCAATTCTGTTGGAAAACCTGTTCACTCCCAACTCTAGTGTCTCACACCTTTCTTCCAATTGATCAATGAGGTTTATTTTATTCAAAACTTTCTTGACTTCCAAGATAGTAGTAGTCCTGTGACTAATTCCTAATACTTCAAGTTCATATTTAGTCTTCGAATTTAGGAATATGATGATATTGGAGGCTTTTGTGGGCATATTTCCCAGCTTTTCCCTTACCTGAACAATGGTTTTTGTGGCCTTTTCTATCAATTATTTCATTTCAAAAATGATTTGGATACATGGCCAAGTATCATTCATAGAGTCTAGAATACCCATCCAAATTGTTTCCTTGGCTTGCGCCAAGGTCCGACCAATTGATGTATCCTTTTCTACTTTCTGCAACCTCTCCAACAATCTCTATGACTTCTGCACTTCAGCCATATGAGAGGCTTCAATTCTAGCTTTCTATTCTTGCAGAGCTTTGAGCTTCCCTTGAAATGTCTTGATCTCTTATGACTGGATTGCCATATTCTCCAGTTTTTTTGTCACTTGTAGTATGAGTGGAAGGAGAAGTTGCAGTGGTTGTTCCTATTGCTGGGAGTTGAGTGATGGGTATGTTATCCAGGGGGATTATGGCCATCTTCTGACTTTGTTCCTTCTCCTTGAGCATTTTTTCCATTTCTGCCTCCATCTGTCTAATATGTATACTTTTCTCTATGATTAGTTTCATCATGTCAACCTTCTACGTCTTGTTTTCTTTAATGTGTTTAGTCAAGGGATCCTCTTTGGTTGGAAACTTCAGCTTTTTTCTCAATGCTGCAATATCTAGATTTTTCTTCTTGGTGATCTCCTCTGCAACATTTATATCTTTAGGATCGTATCTATCTTGACTACCAAATATTTCAAATATTTGATCCTATTATCCTTTGCTAAGGAGGATACCTTTTCCATTTTCAACGCAGACTGAATGTTGGCATATGAAACCTACAACTTATACAATGACATGGCAGTATTAGTTAATTTAGAAGAAATCATCTCACCAGTCTACTTATGCATCTCCATTTGATCAATGGGATGGATATCTTTGGTGTTGATGTTTTTGGATGTGGAATTTGGGCCTCAAGGAAGGCCATCTACATATTTCCCTGCTCTGTATCAAAAACTGATAGTAATCTGCTTTGTGAGCTTAAAGTTCTCTTCCAAAACTAATTGTAGGTATTGTTCTTAAGAATCTCATTCTTAAGTTTAATCTCTTGGTACCTATAAACAACAATATTTTCCTTTTATCCTTGGACATTCTGTGAATCTAGCTTTGTTTCTTTTTGACCTTGTGATGTTGAAGTCCTAATAGGAGATGCAACAAATTTGCTGCTTGTAGGTGGTGAATCTGCAATTATAATGGCAACATGATCTTCTGTCTCCTTTTCAACATTTGTCCTAGGAGTCACTTTTTCCCTTTTCCTGTAACTGATTCTGAACTCTTTGGCTTCACTACCTATTGTTGATGATGATCCCTCCTCTTTGTGTCTCTTACTTGTTTTCTCTTGAGGAGTGGGAGTCTATAAACTTGAAGTAGAAAACAGTTGTTCTTCAACTTCCGTCAAAATATTCTCTACCCATTCCAATTGATTTGCATACTTTTCTATCTCAGGTCTTGAAGTGTGAATATAGGGAGTAGTTTTATTTTCTACTTTGAGCTTTGAAATAATACCCCAAGGGTCATAAGACCATGTAAAACTCAGGTTGAATTTCATCTCTTTAAGAATTTTGTCTGCCTCTTCTCCTGCTGTCCTAGTATTGCATATAAATGGGCCCACCTGTGTCTTGATGCGAGACTGTGACTTCTTCTTTGCCACCATAAAGTGAATATCATCCAAATTTAACATTTGTCTATTGTATTCCAAGGAAAAAAATCCTCATGGGGAGGTATTTTGGGAGTTTGTATGGTGCCAACTTGCATCCATAAACTCTTATTTCTGTATAGTTTTGGTATAAATACCAATCTCCAGTCTTGGCCTGATCTATTAGATGTAAAATCCTTTTGATATATTCACTGATTCTGGGATGTATGGAACTGTTAAGGATGTTCATAGTTGGGTGAACAAACTCAATAAACTTCTTATATGAGAATTCTTGCTGCTCTTTCATGACCAATGAAGTCCAAAATATCACAAGTTGTTGGTTTCCCTCATCATCTAGCTTTTGCATTGCAAAACTGAACATGTCTGCTTGGTAATAAAGAAACATGTATATTAAAATGGAAGTGTAATTAAACACTTTCTCTGTTGGAAATTCCAGAAACTGCTCATGGATGTTATCAGCCAAAAATTGACTGAAATTGAACAAAATGGATGGTTTGTTGTCTGTGAGAAAAATAGAAAGGAAGCCTAGAATGGGTTCATCTACCCACTGATCACAATAATAACCCAAATATATGAAATTATGGTTATAATCTGTTTAGCTTGATCAGGGAATATTGAGGAAGGGTATGGAGGGTTCTTCTTGGGTAATTGGGCATTTTCAGGTAAGAAGATCTCAAAGATTTTGGCTCTTGTAGCGAAATCAAACTTCTAATATAGCTGGGTGAGGGCTTCTAAGGAAAATGGGGCATTGTTTTCCACAGAGGAGGCTAACATCATTTGGTTTATAGATTTGGTAGTAATGGTAAACATGATGTCATTAGATGGGGCCATAATAGCTCTTTGGCAAGGGACATAATAGGCTTGACACATTCTGGTGAATTCAGGGGCATGGAAGGACAAAGGGAAGATATAATGAGGAAGATTGGATTCATAGAGTCCAATTTCATCAGTTTTGTCGGCATGTTTGTCTTCCAACCAACATTAGATATCTAAAAACTCACAGTCACATTGGGTTTCACTGATCTGATAGTCCCTATAAGCTAAAGGAATGTGATCTAAATTTATGGAGGGAGGGATTAATGGATTGACATGTTTCTCCCGGGTTTTTCTCTTTGGAGGCATGATTAGATCAATGGATAATAATAGTAATTGATAGGATATCTTACCAGGAACAACTGAGGTAATGAGTTGTCAGAGGAAGGAGACAGAGCGCTGAGAATTCGATCAACTCAAGTTCAACAAATACTTTGAAAATGATCGCTTTGTAGAAACTGTGAATTACAGGGAATGAGTAGTGAAAGGGAGAAAGCTAATGGTTTGAAACTTTTAAAGGCAGAGAGGTAATTTCCATTGGAGGTTTGGCGTGGGACCGTTAAAGTTTGAACAATTACCAAGGAAGGAAAATTGAATGTTGAATGGTAATTTTTTTCCAGGGGAGAAACTAATTGGGAAACGGATATGCGACGTGGCAGGAGATGAGTGGCAGAGGTGTCGTGGTAGGGACATGATCATGTGGATGAGGGGAAGGTGGTTTCGTAGGGGGTAGATGGTGGTAAGCAATATCGGTCGATGGTGCAAAATGAGGAGAAAGCGCCACGTTCATTTGGGGCCTGACGCGAGAAACTTCCTTTTCAAACCCCCCTGTTATTCCCTATACTAATAGTGTAACCCCTTATTGTTATTAGTACAACCCCCTTATTACATTTTTGTTCCCATGTAGTCCCCATATTGTTATTATTGTGCCCCATAGAAGCCCACTATTGTTATTATTGTGCCCTTACATTATTATTGTTAGGTCGGCTCTGATTTATATTATGACCCTTAGACTCCTATATATAGAAAGGAGGTCTTGTCATTTGTATCATCCAAGAATTGTTCATTTGTGTAATGTAAATGAGGTTTCCCCATTGAAGAGGACTATTTTGAAGGCGTTTATCTATCTTTTCTATCCTTTTGTGAGTTGGCTTCATAACATTTGGTATCAGAGCTTTGGATTCTAGTGTTTCGTTGCTCCAAACAGGTCATTGTGGAATTTTCGCTATAACATTTTTTCTGCGACATTTCAGAAGCTAAAAACAATGCCCATTTGAGATGAAATATCGTTGAGCCTTGGGTCCGAATTTCAGATCCTGTCACGCTATATTTTTGGAGATATGAGTTGAGGACGTTAGGGTTTTGGCAATTCCATCTCAAACAGGTCATTGTGGAATTTTCACTATAATTTTTTCTAAGAAGTTTCGGACTCTGAAATTAAAACCCATTTGATTTGAACACTTGGTGAATCAAAGGACCAAATTTCAGATCTTGTTTCTCTATATTTTCGAAGATACAGACTAAGACAGTTAGGGTTTCTACAGGTTCCCGAATTACAGCCCAAACAGGTGACCTTGGGAAAATCTTCATAACTCTCTCTTGGGGCATCTGATTCAAATTTCATAAAAAGTGACAAAAATAAGACAACTTGTAGCTTGTTGGATATTAGTTTCAGAACCTAAGGGAAAAACAGTGACACGTGGCACGTCATACAAGTTCACTCTACTAAACCAATCTATAATAAGGGCATCCCGAGAAATTGGGCATAACGCTTTCTTCGGGAATCCAATTGCGATCAGACTTGTGGGATTAGAGAGAGGACTCAGAGGGATATCACAGGCCAATATTTCAGACCTTAAAGATCTAAAATTACATAGTTACAATCGTTTCAAGATTGAGCTCCTAAAATAAATAAAAAACGATATGAGGAAGTTTGATGGCAAAGATCCGGTAAATTGGATACTACGGATGGAGAAATATTTTGATTTGCATGAGGTGCAACTGTTACAAAACGTACATATGGCATCTTTATATTTAGAACCGAGTCAATTTTTAGGGTATAAAGGGCTTTGTTCTCGTAAACCACTTGTCACGTGGTCAATTTTCATGGAGGAAATGATAGCACATTATGAGGATATAAAGAGCAACACCTTCTTTAGCCAATTGATAAATCTCAAACAAAAGGGTTTAATGGAAGAGCACATTGAGGACTTTCAAAATTGAATATAAGGGTAAATGATATTCCAGAGAAGCAAAGGATTGATGTCTTCATAGGGACTTTAAAGGATAACATTCAACATTAAAGGATAACATTCAACATGAGGTTCATCTTTGGGAGCCGGATTCATTGGAGAAGGCATTTAGGTTGGCAAGAAAAATTGAAAGAGAAATTATGGAAATAAGGAATCCCACCACTCATGACTATAATTATGGAAGTGTTTTTTCTCCTAGCCTTCCACAACGTACAAGGTTTACACCACAACAATTGGAAGAAAAAATAGAAAAAGGGCTTTGTTACAATTGTGATAGAAAATATAGTAAAGGTCATAAGTGTGATGAGAAGAAATTATTTTACATAGATTATGAAGAGGAGGAAGAAAAGGATCAAGAAACATCAAAAGAAGAGGATATACACCAGGAACCAACCCCATAGAAAGAAGAAATGAATCTAACCATATCTTGTAAAGCATTGACAAGAATTACCACTCCTAAAACTCTCGAAATAGAAGGACATATCAAGAAGAAAGAGGTTCAAGAAGTGAAAGATCACATTGAGAAAGAAGAAATGAATCTGACCATATCTTGTAATGCATTGGATGGAATTACCACTCCTCAAACTGTCAAGATAGAAGGACAAAATGTTCAAGAAGTGAAAGAACACATCGAGCATCAAGAAAAGAATCCGACCATATCTCGTAATGCATTGGAAGAAATTGCCACTCCTCAAACTCTCAAGATAGAAGGACATGTCAAGAAGAAAAATATTCAATCAGTGAAAGATCACATCAAGCATCAATAAGAAGTTCTCCAACTTTTAAAGGTTAATGCCGCTTTGGTGCAGAATCAAATGAAACAACAGGCAGATCAACATCGTAGTGAAAGAAGTTTTGATGTAGGCGATTGTGTATTTTTACGACTACATCTCAAGCAAGATATTTATGAGAAGGAAATGTTGGCAATACTACATGTATTTAAGAAATGGCGACCTTACCTAATCAGAAGACACTTCAAGGTAAAAATGGATCATGATAGTCTTAAATACTTTTTAGAACAAATATTATCTTTAGAAGAACAGAAACAATGGGTCACAAATATGTTGGTTGATGACTTTGAAATCATCTACAAAAAAGGGAAGCAAAATGTTGTTGCAGATGCACTCTCAAGAAAGGATGAGGATGTGGAAGAATTGTTTTGTGCTATTTATATTATCTAACCAGATTGGATAAATGAAGCAAGGGATGAATGAAAGAAGGATGAAGAAGTGTGGCCACTCATTCAAAAGTTACAAAAGATCCCAGTTCAAACAATATTGCCAGAACTTGATGAGGAACGAAAAATCATATTAGAACCTGGAGCAGTCATTGAAACAAGAACTGGACAGCTACGAAATCGATCAATTTCAAAGTATCTCATCAAGTGGAGGAACTTACCCATTGAAGATTCCCATGGGAGGACAAGAATTTTATATAGAAGCATCAAGAACTACTCAAGCATCGAGGACAACACTTTTTGAAGGAAAGGGGCATGTTAGGTCCCTATACTACTAGTGTAACCCCTTATTGTTATTAGTACAACCCCCTTATTACATTTTTGTGCCCATGTAGTCCCCATATTGTTATTATTGTGCCCATACATTATTATTGTTAGGTAGGCTCTGATTATATTATGACACCTTAGACTCCTATATATAGAAATGAGGTCTTGTCATTTGTATCATCCAAGAATTGTTCATTTCTGTAATGAAAGGAGATTTCCCCCTCGAAGAGGCTTATTTTGAAGGCGTTTATCTATCTTTTCTATATTTTTGGGAGCTGGTTTCATAACACCCCCTCGACAGTAAAGATAGGATGGAGAGGGGGGGCCAAAAAAAGATATGAATCGTTAATCGTGCATATGGGTGAATCCCAAAGTTTTGACTATGACCTCTTTTAACCACAAACAACGAAATAAATTTTTCCATACGGTCCTTTATTTCTTTCTTTTGAACTTAGGATAAAGGTCGAAATATGAAATATATAAAAAAAAACTTTATCCCATCGTGCATATTTGATTTTTATAATGTCATTAAACTTAGAATAACATGGCACATAAGCCAACTATTTCTACCTACTCTTTAACTAAAATAACATTTTTATTCTTCAAAGGGGTGCACTTAGACTAGCAAACCCACATTATTTCTTTAATTAAAAATGAAAAACTATCTAAATCCTATCACTTATTTCTCCTATTGATTTAAATTAAATGGTTGAATCAATGTCATTTTCTACCTAACAACTGATTTACCTAGATTAAACTGTTTGGAAAATCTTTATTCTCTAGTCTAATTTATAGAAATTTAAACACGTTTAACCATGATTATACTGCATGATTAAACAAATAACTAGTCATTGTGGCATTTTAAACAAGTTACACATAACCTTTATTTATCAATGATGAAGAAAACTATCTATCAGTAGTGGCATTTAGATTTGCAACACTTTCAGTATTTTTTCTTTTTGTTTCTCTTTGTTTTGGTGGGGTCCAATATTTTATTTTTTCAATGTTTTTGTTTTCCTATTTTTATTTATACCCTCTTTTCATTTTTTATTCTATTTTTCTTTTATTTGGAAATCATTTACAGATTGACAATTATTTACAATATAAGATTCCTGAGATAAAATACTCAATCACCTTGAGATCCTATAAATTATAGGACCCTAACACTGACAACAATGCTTACAGGAATGAAGATCAAAACAATGATCTTTGATATGGCTAACTCGGTCACAATGTTGGCATCTACAAATCTGTTGTTTTGGAGGAGTAGGAACAGGTGAATATGAACTATCATGCAAAAATCAAGCACTATGAAACTGAATGGGCTTGGATTAGTATGTTGCGTAAAGAGAAACCTCCTTATCATATCCAATACTTGTTCTATGCTTTTTGTTGACAAGCTCTTTCCAAGGTCTGATAATTGGATTCAGAAGTGTTGGTTGAATTTCTGCTTTTGCATGCAAATCTATTCTTTCAACGGCTTGATTAATTTATGCATGTTGATGGGAGTCAACTTCCGACTCAAAAAATGGATTGTATTGAACAAAAGCAAATTCAGAATGACGACTACGCTATTGTACATCCTCTTATTGTAGTTGAGATTCAAGCTGCAAAAAATCAATTTTGTCTTGTGCATTTTCTTGTCTTGTCATCATCCATTTTCCAATAGTTTAACTTCTTGAATCCAAATGTACTCCCAAAACCAAATAAAGAGTTAGTACCTTTGTTAAAAATAATATGTATTTGAATGTTACAGAAGGAATAACACAAACACCAAATGTAAGAATGGTGCAAGATCCAAATATCAAGAGCAAAAATGGACTGTAGCAATGGATTTCTAAAATGAATCTCTTGGGCAACGGATCCAATCTACCCTTTATCTTTTCCATCTTTCTTAGGAAAAAGAGACTAATGAATGTTAGGTAGGACTCCTTCACTAGTAATGATTACAACTCCCAACAACCATCTCAGCGATTGAATCCTTTTCAATGACATCACTTAGTCTTCAACCATTTTACTGTTGTAGCTGGGAAAATATTGACTGATTACAGAAAACACCATCAATGGGAGCACCAGAGGTCTTGCATTCATATGCAATGAGTAGAATGGTAGGATGAACATAATGGCAGAAGGTGTTTCTTCTCATGAAACATGACCATACTTCTTAGAACACAGATTGATGTCCAGTTGGAGCTATGGTCAATGTGTTAATGATAACACTCATTACAACACACACAATAAAATTTTGGGTCAAAATTCAATGACTCGAGTTTCAAATGCACAAGGAAGAAGGACTGAAGTTACTACTTATAATGAGATTGGTGTAGACTCATCCTTTATCGCAAGCATGATCTCCCAATGACTGCAGAAGGAAGGTTTTCTGCAGTGAAAAGGAGAGCAACGACTACCACGTCATGAGATTGAAATCGTGCAAAAGCCAATTTGTTGTGCTAAACAAGGTGAATGTTACGAACAATGTTGAACCCATTAGTGGTGATAAAAATACACAACATACTAGAAGGACGATGACATACTGGGAGCAACATAGCAATTGAGAAACATTGGATCTGTGTAAGAGTTTTAATGGGAAACAAATACGTCACAGACAGAAATACACTACTCCATCAACACGGGGGGAGAGCGCTTCAAAGTACTGGCTCACAATGCGTAGTCCAACATGAAGAGAAAATATTTTCACACAGTTACACTCCTTTTTCAACAAAAGTATATACTAGTCTCCAAGCTTGACATACATTTAAGGCCCAGTTGCTCCTTTCGTGACTTAATTGTTAGCTCACTATATTATAGATTCTACTGGAAAACCAACGTGATAGGAGAGAGTGCACCAAAAATAGAAAAAAAATAAAATCTGACGCAAATAGGAGGAGGGGACTGAAACAAATTTGTACGATGACAAAGAGGGAAAGTGTGGAGAGTAACACCTAACTTGGGGGAATCACACCTAAAAAGGAATGATCGAGCATTGAGTAGAAAAGACCAATGGACAGAGATGGGAGGAAGCATTAGGATTTTGAAGCTAGTGGAAACTAGATGAGTTACATTAACCAGTGAAGACAATGTCTAAACTTAGAATCTAGGACCTACACTTTGAGTATGAGGGAAAAATGTCAATTTTCTGTTTCAGAATAATGGGTAGAGGTGCAGGACTGACATGCACAAAAAGGCTACAAAAACCAGTGGCTCAAATTAGATTGAGCAGTTTAGGAACGTAACAACTCTAATACCATGCTAAACATACATGGAGAAGACGAAATATGAAAGATAAAACATGAATTCCATTTTATATTCACATTGATGTACATTTATACTACATTGATATGATTGTTGGATTCATATTCCAACGTCTCTTAGACTCCCTTTGAGTGTTGAGCTCCCACGCCTTAACCCTTAGCAGATTAGGTGTCTAACAAACACAATGAAAACTTTGGAGGTATTAGTACTTTGCAAATTAAACTGCATAAACATATGATTCTAAAGAATGTAAAATGCATCCAAAAAAATTCCGCAGAAATATTCCATTTTATCTATTAGTTAAATTAGTCGTTTATAAAATAAAATGTGATCAACCCTAGCATGGTATGTTGGATCCAAAATCATTGGGTAAAAAATGAGAAAATGTTAATAAGAAGAATTAAACTAAAGGAAGAAAAATAATATTATTAAAATAAAATGAATTGTACATAAAAATAATTTAATCTCAAAACACTTTGGGCGAAAGATTTTCTCACTTTTGCGATACTAAGAAGTTGAAGATAAAAATTAATTTCTCTTGTATTGCCTAGCTCTTCATCACATATGTTTTAATTTTCAAAATCTTTGGCACACTACTAACCTTCTTGACTTGTTAAGGTACAATTTTTGCTCTTCCTTTCGAATATATTAGAAATACAATGTCAAAGAATCTCAATTAATCTCTTACTTTCTTAAGGTCCCACAAACCATATTAATCTTAGTAAATGTTAATCATCACCATAATTATATTAAAAATAGTTTTTAGTGTTTCATAATTGAGTATAGAGTATAAAATTAATAATATAAAATTAATGTATTTTAGTCCATCAAAAGATCACCAATTTAAGATATAAAATATAAAAAAAAATTATATTAAAAAAAAACTTTAATTTAAAAATAACACATTTGGACAAAAATTGTGATATTTCATAAAATATTTTATTTTATTTTATTTTTATTTTAAATTATGAAAACGGAATATTAAAAAAATGTTTTATTTGAATGCTTACGCTGCAAATTTCATTTATTTTTTTATTTGAATGTGTATCACGCTGCAACCTCATGCTATGGATTGTGTGGATCCCACACGCAATTCGATAGTTCTACAAGAGACATAATTTCATTTATCCTCTATTTTATTTGAATGCCTATCACGCTGCAACCTCATGGATCTGGTTGCGGGTCATGGATTTCACACAATTTAATAGTCAGTTTATTTTTGTGAATTTGTATAAAAATTTTAGGAATTTATGAATTTTTTTAAGATATTAATTTTTTTTAAGATATTAATTTATGTATAAAAATACGATATAAGTAACCCAAATAAAACAAAATCGATTCAAAAGTCTCACACTCCACTCAATTAAGCGTGTGGATCCCACACACAACGTGATACCCACTCACTTAAGCGAGTGGATCCCACACACAACGTGATACCCACTCACTTAAGCGAGTGGATCCCACACACAACGTGATACCCACTCAAAATTAATGGTCGAGAGAGCGCCATTCCACTGTAATCGGTGATCCTTATCCTGTTGCCCCCGTCAATAAAGATTGTCCTTGGGAGTAGGTGAACACGAATGCTTGGGTTTTCATTGCATTTTTTGGGTTTTCCTTTGCAATTCCTAAGTCTCATCCGCTCCTCCACAGTTTTCGTCTTTGTATTTCTCTCCGGTATTTCCAAATTGGCAATGGCCGCATCCTCTTCCACCTCTGGCTATGGCTCTTACGACGTATTCATCAGTCACCGCGGGCCTGACGTGAAGAAAACATTTGCCAGCCATCTGCATCGTCGCCTTCTTTCACATGGACTGCAAGTTTTTCTAGATCAGCCCGAATTGCAACGGGGAGATTCTTTGACTTCTCAAATAGATAGCGCTATTAGATCTGCCTCCGTCCATGTGGCGGTTTTCTCTCCTGGATATGCAGACTCTAATTGGTGTCTGGATGAGCTCCTCCAAATGCTGGAATCCGGAAAACCCATTATCCCGGTGTTTTACGGTGTCAAACCCTCTGAGCTTCGCTGGACGCGGGGCAGTGATGGAAAGTATGCTCAAGCCCTACAATCACTGGCCAATAAGACGACTAATGATGATCAACAGAGGTTGCGATACGACCCTGGCACCATTGACAGTTGGAGAAACGCTCTTGCTAGTGTTTCATACAGATGCGGTTTCGACCTGGAGAGCTGCAATGGGTGAGAACTCAACCTTCTCTCTCGTTTCCATGGTATTTGTATTACTTCATGTTGGATAACTCAAACCTCCTCTCTCGTTTCATGGTATTGTATTATTTTATATATATATATATATATATATGGTTTCATTAATCAATATATACACACTCACATACAATTTTTTGGGGAGAACAACTCAACCACAGTAGAAAATAGATCATAACTATTAGGAATAGAGTCTTTTACTTAGTAAGAATCATAACTGAGACAATTAGGAATCATTACATTTTCCAACACTATCTCTTAATGACTATTTCTCTGAATATCAATCTACAAACTCTAGTTGTGGTCAAACATAAAAATAAATAAAAATATGTTGATGTCCATATAAAGGAGCAACCATCCACCTGAATGCATGGGTACTAACTGCTGCAACCGCAAGTCTTGTCGGATGTCTTTCACATACACGGTTCTTTCAACCATTATAACTGCATACTTGTACTTGTACCTGTAAATCCCCCTCAATAATTGTTAATCTGGATTTTGTCAGATTCCTGTAACCATGCATTGGGTTTTATCGGATAACCCTCAACCATGCCACCAAGGGCTCTCAGCGACCAAGACTCAACTCAGCCATGAAGGCTTAAGGCACTCCAGCCACTATGGGCCACAAACTTGCCATAGGGCACTCCATCGACTATGGCTACAACCCTGCCACTAGGGCACTCCAAAGACCTGACTTAACCATGCCGAGGGTTTTCTCGGCTAACCCTAAACTATGCCAACAAGAATCTTTGTCCCACTTCACTCTTACACGTGGTTTCTAGCTTACCACAAATTCCCTGTAACCATGCATTATTGGGTTTTATCGGATAACCCTCAACCATGCCACCAAGGGCTCTCAGCGACCAAGACTCAACTCAGCCATGCAGGCTTAAGGCACTCCAGCCACTATGGGCCACAAACTTGCCATAGGGCACTCCATCGACTCTGGCTACAACCCTGCCACTAAGGCACTCCAAAGACCTGACTTAACCAGGGCGAGGGTTTTCTCGGCTAACCCTAAACTATGCCAACAAGAATCTTTGTCCCACTTCACTCTTACACGTGGTTTCTAGCTTACCACAAACCGAATACAAAGTGGTTTTTAGATTACTACAAACTGGGGGTACACATGCCTTATCACGCTTATATTTTACACTCCAACTCTTGGAGTTACCAAATATATACTTTATAAAAACCACTACAAAACATCCTAACTTGCTTACATTACAACATAATAGACTCTATTCCACAAACTCATACTCACTTTCACTTCACTGTTCATATTCAATATCATGTCTTCATCATATCTGGTAATCAATAATTGCCGCAAATTTATATATTGTTGAAATAACGAGGGCCAAGACACTCAAAATTTTGACAATAGTTCATCAGGCCAATGTCACTTCAATGACAACCAAAAAAATACCATGGCACAATTACCTGGACCAATGTCCCTTCAATAACAACAAAAAAAATACCATGGCACAATTACCTCGAGCCCATTACTCGTATCCAATGCTTTGCTGCCATTCTCCCGGATAATATCCATGACCTCAGTGGCCTGATCCTTTTTCCTTCATGGCCCAACGGGGGCTCGTGATTCAAATCCCGAATTTGGGTATTATCATACACAGGTAGAGAATCTTTGGGAGAATTAAATACCTGGACTGGATGCGTTTTAGCAGGTTGGGATTTCGATTCTTCTTCCTTCCAGTGATCCTTTTCTATCTGAGGAACACCCACAAGAGGAGCCACAATGCGCTTGTAAACGAGACCGAATTCTTTATCAAAACAACACGAACAGAGGTTGACCCCTTCACAACCTCTGTTTTAGAACAATTTCTTGAACTCATCTCTGACATGCTCCAGAAATACAGAGAGTTGCAGTTTCCCGAGCGCGTCATCCACTATGACACAGTAAACAAATGAGCCGTCCATTAGAAAACTGTACATTTTTTCTTTTTGTGGTATGCGTGATTCGGCTGTGTAAAGGTGGAACCCTCTCTAAACATTCCGCGGCTACTTCCTCCAGCTCTGCATCGCCTTCGCTGTGCTCTGCCAGAATCATGGCGGCCTTCGAAACGCATGAAAAGTACACCAAATTTAGCACAGACCGGGACGCCATTAGATTTAGCAGGATCCAAAGCCTTGGACGATTGAAGAACAACTGACCTGCAAACGTTGAACACAGGGCCACGCCATTCACTGCGGCAGACAGACCGCCCCAAACTTCAGCGCACGAGAACACCGCCCACACTGCTGTTGTGGGCAGATCCAAGATCATACACTGCACGTTGTCTTTGATCCGATCCCTATTGGATTGCTGACAACATATCGCTCCACGCTGCTTCACAAACAGGCATCAGCAGCACCATTGCAACTGCTTGCTGGTTTACACTTGGACGAGCAGCAATTCACCACCGCAGCTCCCGCACTTCCTCTATACCACCGTTCCACCAGCATGCAGACCCGTCTGTTTAAAATCAATCTTCAAAACTCGTCCACACTGGATCCAGATCCGCGGTCTCCACACATATGCAGAGAATCGGTCAACGCAGCAGATCTGCGCTCCAACAGATCTGCCCTACAGCAGCGATTTTTTCCACAACGGGCCACCACTCCAAAAACACAGTAGCAGCGCTGCCAGTCGGCCTCTGCCAATGCTGCCAGTCCGCGAGCTCGACCGATCTGTTGCACGCTTTGACAAAATCGAAACGAATAAATGGAAAAACCAAAATAAAATATTCATTAAACTTTTTATTGGAGTTGTCTATAATGCGATTTTTTTGGAGATTCTGGTGACGGAATCCGGCGGACGTTAAATCTTGATTTGTTGTAGTTAAAATGGTTTTTTAACTGCATATTTGGATTCACCACCTTGAAAAACTTCTGGGACGCTTTGATTGTGCACAAACTAGCTATCAAACTTGCGATTCCAATGAATTGCTGCCAGATTTTGACCCGAAAAACCCACCCAAAAAACTTTCAAAAAGTAGCATTATAGACAACTGCCTTTTTATTTCCCCTTACCCCAAAGGGCCAAGCCCTTTACCTATATTTTCTAACAGTTTCTTACTGGCTCTATTTGATTTTCTTGTGAACAACCAGGTACGAAACCGAGTTACTGGATCTGGTAGCTGAAGGGGTTTTGAAGAAAGTGAAAAAGACAACTTTGCATGTAGCCAAATATCCAACGGGTCTCGATGAAAAGATAGAACATTTTGAAAATGAAATTTTATTGCAGCAGCAAGAGCAGAGTGGAAAACCTCCCGTCCTGGGAATTGTTGGGTTGGGTGGTGTAGGAAAAACAACCCTCGCAAAAGAACTCTTCAATCGAAAGAGTTCGCAGTACAAAAGATGTTGTTTTTTATCGGATGTGAGAGAAAATGCAGGTAAAGGCACTTTAATTTCATTGCAGAAAAAACTTCTTAAGGATTTGACTGGATCAGATCAACAAATAGACTGCATCGATGAAGGTATGGAGAAGCTTAAACAACATCTCTCATCTTTTCATGCCTTGATAGTTGTCGATGATGTTGATCATGTGAATCAGATTGATTCGCTTTTGCCCGATCAAACTGTTATCCTGTCAGATAGTTTAGTATTGATTACATCCAGATATAAAGATATTCTCACAAGCTCAGGAATTGAAAATTCATCCATTTACAAGCTAACTGGGCTTAGCAAACAACATTCACTAGAACTCTTCTGCTTGCATGCCTTCAAGCAACCCTCTCCACCATCACAGTTTGAATCTCTTGTAAATAAATTCTTAAAAGCCTGTGGGGGTCTACCTCTCTCTTTGAAAGTGTTTGGGGCACTCCTCTGTGGAAAAAATAAGCAATCTTATTGGGAGGAACAACTGGACAAACTTGGACGGATACTTCACAAGGACATAAAGAAGAGTCTTCAAATTAGTGTCGATGCACTCGATTCCGAGGAACGGGAAATATTCCTAGATATTGCGTGCTTTTTCATAGGTGAGGACAGGGATATGGCCGTCAGAATATGGGACGGGTGCAACTGGAAAGGTTTTCAAAATTTAGAAGAGAGGTGTCTAGTTGAAGTGGACAGTGATAATGTGATACATATGCATGATCACCTTCGTGATCTGGGAAGAGATATCACCAAGGCTCCAGGATTGGTGCGTGGGACAGACAATCTTGATGACTTGTTGCAATCATCCTCTGTAAGTGCTAAATCATTCAAACCTATATAAATTAGTGAATTCAAAATCGATGTTTAATTCTTCATCTTTCGTCGATATTCAACAGGTAATAACCGAAGTGCGAGGAATTAGGATGGTTCAAACTAATAGATATTATGACGAGGATGAAAACGGGCTCTCAGAAATGAGATGGCATCGAGGAATATTGCAAATTCCTGCAAGTGAAGATGGTCTCCTGGAGCGCATTTTGACAAGGGTGCACTCACCAAATCTCCTATGGCTTCGCTGGTACAACTGTCCCTACAATTATCTTCCTTCCTGGATTCCAATGCAGAATTTGAGGGTTTTACAAGTGCGCTGGGAGGAATGGACATCGCTGTGGGAAGGCGAATTGCAGGTGCATAGAAATTTAATTAGCTAATGCTTGTATGGTTAATTTGCATTTAATATGGCCTCGCGTGATTCTGAAAAAAATTGAAAGGCTTTGTGTATAGGAATTTTTCTGACAGTTGGAACACGGAAAAATTTTGCAGGCACCTGTGCAGTTGCGGGATTTAGAGACTGAAGGCGCCCTCTCGAATTTTCCAAGCTCTATAGGGCGGCTCAAGTACCTCGAACGGATTAATATTTCCGCGGGTGCCTGTGACGTGTACGAACACAAAATATTAAGATTGCCAGAACAATTTTGTCAGCTTCAGTCATTGAAAACCTTGCGGTTAATCAACTGCGTAAAATTGAAGTCACTCCCAGATTCCTTTGGTGATCTAAGAAACCTCCAACGCATTGAATTCGGCAAGTGCAAGAAGTTGGAGAGGCTGCCAGTAACCTTCGGGAATTTAATCAAACTTAAATATCTTGACTTGTCGTTTTGCTCAAAGTTAACCATGTCAAGCGAAACACTCGGAAATATAAGCACGCTTCAGCACATAAGTCTTCAAGAGTGCCGGAAGATTAAAGTATTGCCTCTCAAAATAACACAACAAAGGTCGCTGAAAGAGTTAAATTTGTTTCGTACAAATTTAAAAGAATTGCCAAATGCAATTGGAGAGCTAAGCAATTTGGAAAATCTGTCTGTGGGAAGCCCTTTGCTGGACACGCTGCCTTCTTCGCTCGGTGACTTGAGGAACTTGAAGACATTGTTGCTGCAGGAGTGCTACAAAATGAGATGTTTGCCGGATTCTATTGGACAGTTGATCCAGTTGACTGAGTTGATGGTACAGGAGTGTCCCATAAGCGAACTCCCCCACTCTCTCGGTGACTTGAGGAACTTGAAGACATTGTGGCTGAAAAATTGCAAGGAATTGAAATGTTTGCCGGCTTCTGTTGGACGGTTGACTCAGTTGACTGAGTTGATAGTATTCGGTTGTTCTATAAGCGAACTGCCGGCTTCTGTTGGACTGTTGACTCAGTTGACTGGCTTGTCTGTAGGTTCTTGTCCCATAAGCGAACTCCCCTGGCTCCGTGACTTGAGGAATTTGAAGATGTTGTCGCTGTCTTATGGACGCGAGTTAGAAGAGCTTCCAGGGCTTGAACATTTGAGGTCTTTGCAGCGGTTTAGTGTCTCTGGATGTGTGAAACTAAAGAAAGTGAGAGGGTTGGCGCAGTGCACAAAGCTTCGCACGCTTAATGTTTCTTGGTGCTCTGAGTTAGAGGACTTGGAACAATTTCCGTCCTTGAGGGTGCTTTATGCCAAAGAATGTCCAAAGCTCAAGAAAGTGAGAGGGTTGGCGCAGTGCAGAAAGCTTCACACGCTTGATGTTTCTGGGTGCTCTGAGTTAGAGGACTTGGAAGGTGTTGAACAATGTCCGTCCTTGAGTTGGCTTATAGCCTACCGATGTCCAAAGCTCAGGTGGGGTGGGGGAGTAGTGGAGCAGCTGCACCAGCGATTGAAAGGACTCTATCTAGGAGCAGAGAGTTGTAATTAAATCATTAATCTTGGGAGCAGGTCTGTGTATATTTTATGCGTCTTCCCAGATCTACACTAATTTAATTAATTATTTAATATGCTTTCGGAGTCTTGCATTTAACATTATTAATCATTTAGTATGTTTTTTCGATGACATAATGGTCCGTGTCATAATGGCAGAACACGTAAAAAAAAATTGAAATGGATCCTAAATGAAATAATTTTATGATATACAAGATCAAATGGAAATTAAATATGGAAAACACCTTGAAAAACGAAATAGATGATAAATTAAAATAATTTCATGAGTTTTTCATACGCTGAAGTGTAGAGGAAGCCAATATACTCTTAAAATTAAATATAATGAGAGCACGTAAGAGAGAGGCTACAGATTATTTTTATAATGTTATAATGTTAGAGGTAAATGGTATTAAAGTATGTTTTTTCTGCACTAATGAATGCGTTATTATTAAGTTTTTTTTTATAAAATAAAAGAGTTTGTTAAAGTTTATTTTCTAAAAGTTTAGTTGATAATTTTTTTCAACTTGTTTGAGTAGATATATATATTTTTTAATTTGTTTGAGTAGATATTCTTGAAAGTTCAGAAATATGAATAGGTATTAGATATAGATATCTATTGTTTAGAGAAGTTATTAACATGTTAGAAGGGATATTGGATTTAAAAACATAAGTTTATAAGAAAAAATCTAAGTAATTTTAAAGGAGACTTTATTTTATAATTCAGTATTAAAGAAGTCATAGTTTGAGAGAAGGCAGTGATAAGGTAATGAGATGCCAACTTAATGATAGGTATGTCATTGGAAACCAAAGATTGAATTAATTAATCTCTTGCGAAATGTAGGGAAGTTAATGTTTTAAGGGACTTAATGAGCCATTGGTTTCTTTAAGGAGTGTTGGTGGGTAAGGATATAATCATTTGAATTGGATCCTCACCAAATATCTTTGTAAACTTTGTAATTAACATTTATTTTTAGAAAAGTTTAGGAAATGTACAAAATTTATTTGGAAGTTTAAATGAACCATTGCGATTGGTGGCCTTCCAAGGCAAACCATTAAAAATGAACATTGTGATGAAGAGGGGCATTCAATAAAGAGGAGAGACAAGAAGGAAATGAGGATTTGTAGCGACAAAGATGATAACTCAAAGAAGCAATATGCTTGATGATTAGAGGAGAATAGACATTGAATCTATCCCATGATGGGTGAGGATTGTTGTTAAGCCATGACCATATGCAAATTTCCTACCAATGAGTAACAATATGCTAAATATGTTTATAGCTCACCCTTTTGTAATCAATTTATTGCTCAATAAAATCCCATAAAATTTGGTTTTCCTGCTTAAATTTTCCATGAAAAAATTTGTGTTTTTTGCATATTGGAAATCTCTATCGAATATTGTGTTTATGTTGTCGTGTGATTGAATACTCTAGTTTAAATCTTATTTGGACTCTGTGTTACCACAAGAACACCCCAATCTATTCGATGGAAAAATGGTGAAATGTATTTGCATTCTTTTCAGTTGATTTTGAGTCCTAGCATTAAGGATTTTGAGTGCAATAAGTAATGATGGTATAGTGCTAACCTACATCAAACTTTGCAAACATATAAAATTATATTTCTTGTATATGGGTTTTTGAATTGCATGTGTTGCTGATATAATGCTTGATTTGACATTTAACTAAACAATGTGTTTTCCACTAGCATAACAAAATTGAAAAGTACACTTAACTTTATTGTTGGGCATTGACCTTGCCATTACAACTAGATAAACCAAATCCTGGAACTAGGTCTATTATAGAGAACATTCATGTCCATCAATGAACACTAGCCTTAGTATTTAAAATTTTATATTGCACCCAGTTTTGTAGAGGATCCATTTTGACAAAACGAACAAGTCAGATGCCTACAATTTATGAAACCTATAATATCAAAGAATCTACATTAGAGACCTAGAAACTGCTACCATGGGAAAAGCCTTGAAGAGGGAAATGTTGGAAGAATTAAGAAACTTAAAAAAGAAGTTTCAAGAGAAAAGTTAGTATTGGAGGAAGAGAGAGGATGAGCTGGAAAAATAACTTGCCAAATGCTAAGGCTCCTTCACAACCATTGATAGGTAAAATTCCATGGATATTTAATTGGATAATTTGTCGTAACATATATGATAAAAACATATCGAAATTCAAGAATCTATACTATGAGGGTGTTGAAAATGGTTTTTATTGATACCAAAGGTTGGCATCCAAATGAAAGAGAAAGTTACATAAACAACTAGCATTTTTCAAGACCTTTATAGTGATAGGTGGTACAACTACTGACTCCTCGCGGTTGAGGAGAAATATATATATATATATATATATCACAAGTTTGCCTAGCTAGTGGACAGTTTGGCCACAAGACAAATTGACTAAAGTTGCTTCCCAAAAAGATAACGTCAAACACTATATATATGCCACTAATGTGGCTCATTTGAGCATCATCTTTGGTTTTGGGTAAGAAATAAGGTTTGTAACAAACCACAAGGTCAAGCCTCATAGAGATAAGGCCAAGCTAATGAGTTGTATTTTCCTAAGGAAGCATGTGTTGTGATAGGGAGGATTACAAAGTGTATAGGAGGATATTTTGCATTGTTTTTGGGAAATATTTTAGAATGGTTTTGAGAGGGAAAAGATAGCCTATAAGTCTAAACTAGGCCATGTTGTTGTTGTTGATAGAAGTTAAGCCCCAATTGCAAGCCAAATAAACCTTGTTACATAATTTGTTGTAGGCCCAATTTGACTTGGTTGTAGGCTTGAATTACACATGGTTGCAAGTCCAAATTACCTTTTGTTGCAGGCCCAAATTGTCTCGGCTGTAGATACAAATTATCCCAGTACAAGAAGTAGACATGTTGGATTATAGATTAGAATGAAAGCCAAGTTTTTGTGCTTGAGTAGACCGAATTATGGGAAACCTTTAGACTAGTTTTGGAGTAGGTTGAGCCTGTTCAAAGGAGTGGTTTATAACCCCTATCATAATAGACATCAAACCTGTTGAGTAGACCAAGACCTACATCATTGGATATTTCTTATTTATAAGACATTAGAGTTGATTGATTGCAAGGAATAAGGAAAATTTTAAGGATAGAAATTTATCTTAGAGTTTAGAAACCTTGGCGAATCTTACTAGTTCCTAATATGTAAATTATAAAATGTTTGGCAATATTTTTATAAACATATTCAAATTCCTAATGATTTTATGTAAAATTTCTGACTGTAGATCAACCTAATAATGAAATATAACTAAAGAAAAATACTTGAGTCTACTTCTACAATCATTTAGCGGAAGCTTAAAAGATTTGAGCAAGATCAAGTGGAACACATATAATAGAGAAGAATCAATGCACATGAAACACAGAAGATTACTCAGGGGAAAGCCTCAACTAAAAACCCCACTATCTGTATTATCATTACAAGTTGGAAATATCTCAGAATTATACATAAAGGCCTTCTCCTCTGCCCACCAATTCTCCTATTTCCTAGCACAGTTTCTCCTGGGTGATCCTACTGTTACCAAGTGTAACACTGATCACTCACACTAATATCACAACGTGTAAAACTATGCAATCCTCAAGGAATGAATTCCTTCTGCATGCATGAGTTTTGTTTATAGGAAAACACATGCAACTGATAGTACATTGTCCATGTTTTTAATCTCAACTGGGTCTTTTTCAGAATAGACATGCATGAGGTATCGATGAGAGAATCTTTAGTTATCTGGAGTACACTAGTTGGATGCATGCATGCATTAATTGACTGAACTCACAATTAGTTCCTCAAATAGTTTGGAACTAATTTAACTGGACTTAACTCAGTAAACT
>APFE030020793.1:23888-94301 GCA_000404065.3 Pinus taeda | reverse complement strand
TATTTTTCAAGCAGTTGGTGAGACTAAATTCGAATTTTAATTCTCAATTTTAATTCAAGGACAAATTAAAATTGGAATATTCTTGTTGCCACATTTCAACACTCCCTCTCAATAAGAAAATGATTATCTGCCACCTCGATCCTGTCTCTATGGAACTCGAATTTACATTTTGACAATGCCTTTGTTAAAATGTCTGCATCTTGCTCCTCTGTCGAAATATACTGCAACAATATTATCCTCCTCGCTACACAGTCTCTGAGATGATGATACCGGATGTCGATGTGCTTGGACCTATCATGAAATACTGGATTCTCAGATAGTTTGATACAACTCTGGTTATCGCAATAGATCACAGTTGGATCCATCCTCTGATCAAACAAACCAGTTAAGATTTTCCGCATCTAGATGGCCTCACATGTAGCTTGACTTGCAGCCATGTATTCAGCCTCTGTCGAGTTGAATGTAACCGACCTTTGTTTCTTGTTGTATCAAGAAACTGCAGCTGACCCAAGATTGAAAATCCCTCCTGATGTGCTCTTCCGATCTAATGAACTCCCTGCCCAATCTTCATCAGTGAAGCTCTGTAGCTTCACTCCCTCTGTATGTATGTACCATAATCCATATTGAGATGTGCCTCTGAGGTATTTCAAAATATGCTTTGCCGCCTTCCAAAACATCTTGGTAGGCTGAACCATTGCTTGACTCAGCTAGTTCACCACATAGCACAAATCTAGTCGTGTGTTCACTAAGTACATCAGTGAACCGACAAGCTGCCTTTACACAGTAGCCTCTGCTACTTCTCCTGAAGTAGCATCCTCCTTCCTCCAGTTACCTGCTAGAGGAGTTTGCATGGGCTTGCACTTCTCCATGTGGAATCTCCTAAGTATCTTGTTGGCATACTTGCCCTAAGACACAAATAACTCCCCATCCTTCTGCCACACTTCCATGCCAAGGAAGTAATGCATGTGACCCATGTCTTTCATCTCGAATTCTCTTGCAAGGTCCTCCTTGCAAGACATGATCAACTGATCATCACCTGTCAATATGAGATCATCAACATAAAGTACAACGATCAACGACTTACCTTTCACCATGATGTGGTACAGGTTCGCATCCGATTCACTCTTTGTGAAGCCCAACCCGGTGAAGTAGTTGTCTATCCTAGTGTACCAAGCACGAGGTGCTTGCTTCAGCCCGTACAAATCTCTCTTGAGTTGGCACACATGCGACTCACGATTGAACGTCTCAAAACCTTGTGGCTGCTCTATGTACACCTCTTCCTCAATCTTACCATTGAGGAATGCAGTATTCACATCCATCTAATGGATCTTCCAACCCATATATGCTGATAGTTCCAACATCGATTTGATAGATGAGTACCTTGAAACAAGAGCAAAAGTATCATCATAGTCGATCCCCTCGACCTGTGAAAAGCCACGGGCAACAAATCTTGCCGTATGATTCTTCACACTAACATCAGCAGCTTGCTTTACCATGTAAAGCCAATGGGAACTAACAACTGACTTGTTCTCTGGTCTTGGAACCACGTCCCAAACACTGTTCCAAACTATGGAGTCATACTCCTCCACCATAGCATCAACCCAAATCGGCTGTTGCACTACTTCCTCAAAGGAAGATGACTTGGTCTCAACACATTCCCCAACAAGGGCCATGTATCCAGTGTACCTCTCAGGTGACCTCCTTTGTCTGCACTGAGAAGATGGTGCTCCCACATTCTCTATAGCATCCTCCAATAATTTGTCAGCTTCTCTTGTGTGTTTCTGTCCATCTCTAAAAGAATCTTCTTGAGTGGATGTCTCCACTCCTGAACCTCTACATGCGACTGCTTCACATCAGTCTGAGGCTCCTCCTCCTTGGGAATCAACAGTTCCTCCACAACCTGTAGTTGGAGCTCCCTCTCAAGGGAAACTCGCATGGCCTTCTACTCATCAAACTTGAGATCTCTACGAACCACCATTCTCCAACTGGTAGGCAAGTACACCTGATAGTTATGAGGTGTATCAGTGTACCCCACAAGTATCCCAACTCTGCTGTTGGCTCAAGCTTCTTCCGTGCATCCTTTGTCACATGGAAATATACCAATGAGCCAAAGATCCTGAAGTGACCCACATCTGGTCTCTTACTGGAGAAAGCTTCCTCTAGTGTCTTCATCCCAAGTATGTGATGCAGGCTTCTATTCTGCAAATAGGTCGTTGTGTTGCATGCCTCAGCGCACAAGTGAAGTGGTAGGCCTTGGTCATGCAGCATTGCCCGTGCTGCCTCTACAATAGTTATGTTTTTCCTCTCGGCAAACCCATTCTGCTATGGGTTATGAGGTGCCATCAACTCTTGTTTAATTCCTTCCACTGCACAGAAGTCCTTAAACTCTTGAGAGACATGTTCTCCACCATTATTGCTTCTCAAGGCCTTGATCTTCTTGCCTGATTCTTTCTCGACCAAAGCTTTGAACTCACAAAACTTTGAGAAGGTTTGATGCTTCTTCTGCATGAAATAAATCTAGAATTTACGAGAATAATCATCAATGAAAATCACATAATAGCTTTGCTTCGCTGTGGATGCCGTCGAGAATGGTCCACACAAATCAGTATGAACTTGTTCTTAGATCGCTTCTACTCGACTGTCTCGATCATGAAAGGAAGGCTTGGTGTACTTTCCTAAGGTACAACCTTTGCATGTGTCAACTTGCTCAAGTTTACCTTTGGGAAGTCTTGTAGATATCTGTTGCATTATCTTCAAGGCCCCATGATGAAAATGGCCCAACCGCCTGTGCCATAACTCACCAATGTCTTGGCTTTGCACCAATTCTGCTTTCAAACTCAATGCTGCGCAATCATCTACCTCTAGTTTTTAGATATTCTTCACTCAAATCCCGATCCTCTTGGTCTGACCCGAGGCTATGTGTCTTAGGAACGCCTTTCCTTTACTGAAGACAACATTGTATCCTTTTTCCTCCAACATCGCGACCGATACCAAGTTCTTCTTCAGTCCAGGGGAAAATCAAATCTTTATGCGCCCAAACATGGACAGAGAGGCAATGTTCTGATCATAGTTAATTTTGGAATTTAAAATGTGTTTTTAATTTTAACTTGTGAAACATTTTATTTTATAAACCTTATTAGAACAAATTAAAAAAAATAAAAAAAAATAAAAAATATTATCAAAAACAGTTGCACAACAAATAAAACAAGCTTCAGCCTGCTGCATATTTGATACGATTTTTCCAATAGTTTTCGAAACCTAATATGAATGTACATCTCACTTCAACATCGCAGATTACATTTAATTTAAACATAATCTCATCACCAGTTATTTCGATAGCTGATCCAGGGGAAAATCTCTGTGCATGTGTGTGTTTATGTGTTATGCTGTCGCATTGTTTATTTTTTTGTGATTTAGAATTCGTATGCAGGTAATTTCTCTACGGGGTTAAAACCTACACCCTAGGGGATTATAGATATGCGTGAAGGAAGATCTAGGGAAATAAAAGACATCACGCTGATCTCTAGATGCGGAAACTTGGTTCCAACATTCCCCCATACTGCTTCGGGTGAGACTTTAGCGTACGCTACGTGGGTTGATGCCAAAAGGGCCAGTAGTGTAGGGTTTTGTTTCGCGTAATTAACTCTGAACTTGGGTCAAGACCCACTAAGCCAACACGGATCTGCAAAATACCATGGACATAAAACCATCATTCCCAAAACCAATTGTGAAATCCATGCACAAAACCATAGGTAGGTTTGCCCACTAAATATAGGGTCCAAACAAAATTGGGGTGTTCCCCTAGACCCCATGCAGGGGGGCCATTGCCCCCCTACAAACTCTCCAGACATGGGGGGCTTCCGACCCCCTGTGACCCCCCTGCTGCACCCGACGCAATGTACAGGTGGGGATATTGCCCTCCTGTGACCCCCTCGCATGTGGGGTAGTCATGGAAAGAATATTACACACACCCAACAAAAAGGAAGTGCAACAACATCATCTAATATCCTCACCAAACATTCTACATGATAGAATGTTACTTTTATAAACATTGTTCACACTCTAATTTCATTGTTGGTGCATTCCTCCAAAAAATATCGTCCCTCTTAATGATGCCTCTCTCCTTCCCCAATCTTTGTTCGCAATTTCACCACAAGAACCTCAACCCCTACATAGATTCATAAATGGTGATATATGATTTTGTGGTACAAGATAAAACATCCTCATTGATGGCAAAACATTCTCCCAAGTGGAGTGATTTTGTGGTGTCTTATTATCCAACATTACCTTCATGGGGCTACACACTAACATTACTTTCACGGGGCTACACATTGCATGTTACACATGGCACCAACAATATGAAACATAAGATTGCAATATGAAAGTTGACACTTACATTAGAAATAGGTCCACTAAAGTACGAGAGTTATCGTACCAAGAGATATTGAACATTGAGGATAGAAATTGAAGAACTTGTTGTTGTTAGAATGCCTTTTTGACCCCTCTAATCCCTACTTTTACCTTCATATAGTCCTCTTTCACACATAACAAAAATGTATTATGCTAAATTAAGACAATTAGATTATTACAAGGTAAATATTTAATTTATGTAAAAAATATATGTTTTAGATGTAGTGTTAGGTTTAATTATTATTATTATGATTTTCTAGTGAAGGTTTTGCAAATCCTGCAACCCTTGCAAGGGTCTTGTAACTAGAGTCCAAGCCTGGCTTGTGTGTTCAACCTCCAATGGAAAAGAAGCATGTGGATTCTCTAGAACAGGGTACCAATATGCTCAGTCAGCTATCAAAGTAGACCTTTGGTCAAAATTGTGTGCATGGTTGCTCTACCACTCTCGTAATTGGTTCAATATCGAGGCAAAGATTCACGGTTCCATTAATTAAGTTTCTTCAATCGTATGACTCTAGTTCACTATTGTTTTAGTTGTTCTGGTTGTTGCACTGATCCAAGATATTGAGAGATCATTGGATCTCTCAACTCTATGCTTAGAATAGGATGTGTACATGGCATGTGTCAGAACTACTACATATTGCATTCCTTCTAAAATCCTAACTCTAGCCCCGAGCCAAGTTAGCGGCAAGATCACTAGGTTTCCTTTTCATTTCAAATTTGTACTTCCACTCACTAGTGTAGCCATTGTGTTAAACCTTTTCATACTTCTCTCAAGTAAAATGTGGATCTATCAATATAAACTATTGATGCTTAGGTTTTGTTATTTGTTGCATTTATTTTATTGTGATTTAAATTTTCTCCAAGAGGCAATGCTCTGGACCTACCAACCCAACACATTTCCCCTTCAATTTTTGTGCTTTAATGTTAGATTATTGTGTGTAGTTTTAATATCATAAGTAATGCGCTATTTCAATGGATTTATTTGTGTAAAGGACAAATCACATGGTTTATTGGTGAATTCCTGAGTAATTTGCATATAGATTTCTCCATTTTGATTGAAGACTATATATATATATATATATATATATATATATATATAGTTTCAATCTAGAGTGTACTTAGGCCATTGCCTCAGATCTAACATCACATCTCTTATATCAATTTGGTCTTTGCCTTCCTATTATTTAATATATGGAATATTGGCTTGAAAACACCCAATCTAAGTGACTGACTGTAGGGTCAGATTTTAAGATCCTTTTCTACTATGTATTGTTATTAGTTCATGATAACTCTATTTTATGTATGCAAGATTGGCGTGGTTAGTTTTGTAGCATTTTATTTTTGTCTACTATATATGCCTTGCAAACATTAAGACAAAGGGGTCTCTCTTGTTAAAATATATCAATAAGTTTAAGTGTGTTAACTCTCCTTTTTAGTATCTTATGTAAATATATATATTAGATTGATAGATGTTGTGTGCTCTCTGTAGGATGTGATTCGATTGGTTTCCAGATCCAAGTTTGGGATATGATAATGCTATATTCATTTTATTTATTAAGGAGTGAACTATGTACATTGTTTAATGAATACTAGTTTGTAGGTTTGATCAATGTTTCTTGTGGATTGAAACAGGGCTTGATTTTGTTATCTGCAAAATTCACACTTGATCTCAATTATTTTATATCTAAATCACAAAATGAGTATGTAGTAGTTGTATACGTTGGGGAAATATAGGCTTATTATTTTCTTCCTTCAACCTTGTAATAGCAATGGTAGATATTTGATAGGAGTTTTTCTTTTAATATCTTTATTTCCTTTCATGAAAGTTTGGTTTTGAGGTCACATTGAGTTTTTGAGCTTCACAACTATCTCAAGACTTGATGGGAATTTAGTTCAAGAGGACCTAGTTGCAAGAGATTAGTGGTCACCTACATAGGCTTCCTATTTGAGTGATGGGTGGTATGCTACCACTGAAGGTATTCTAATTGTCTGAGGTCTCGTGAATAGATCCTACAATGGAAACTCGGGGTAATGCAAGTTTTTTATACTTTTCCATTGTGAACTTTCTTTAGGCAGTGAATTAGTATTGCAGATCACTACTATCTTCATTGTCTCAAAGTATATGATCCTTGATTAACAATTAAATGTTGAATAATTATTTTTCAATTATTTCACCCAACAAACATGAAAAAGAAAGTGCAATTAACTTAATTAGTGTTAATGATGCATAATAATGAAAAATAATCATTTTTTTAAAATACAAAGTAGTTACTGAATTAAATATGAGTGTTTCATTTATGAAAATGATAAAATAAACAAAAAACAATTCCACAATTTCTTGGTGAAGTCTTGAATATAAGTGGGAGGGTATTTGGTTTAATGGTATGAATTGTGTTTTTGGATGTTAAAGGTTTTGAGTTTCTTCATTATTTCTTTCCCTTTGTGCAAAACTTGAATAAAAAGTTTGTACCTCAACAAACTTGATACCTCTATTCCTTAATCACAAAAGCAACGATAATCTCTCTTTTGTATCACGGTATGTGTTAAGATGTGTATTATTGAAAAATAAAGAGAGGTATGCGTTTGCATGTGCAAAGATAGGCATAGTGCATATACGTGCATAGTTTAATAATGAATATATATAATATATATATATAATATTATATATAATATATATATATATATATATATATGAGATGAAATAAAAATTAATTTTGGTTGTTAATAAGTTTTTTTATGTAGTTTATGGATTTTAAAGATCGATGATTATTATGTCCATAAAATATTTTTATTATGAGGATTTATCCGAAAGGACCACTTCATGTTGGTTCAACTATGCAGATTGACACCAAGAGTGTTGAGAGAATTTAGCTTGTGACTTCCCAATAGCAAAGATGCTTTAATGATGGGAACTCGACTAATTGAGCTAACTCTCAAAGATAAAAAATTTGGGCATTGGGTACTGCCCAGGGAAGAAGGGAAATTTCCCTCTGAGCTCAAAGGCAAGAGAGTGGTTGTTGGTACTGAGTCAATATTCAGTTTAGACTCATTTAAGAGCACAACATAGTTACCATATTCTAGAGCGTAAACATGTCAACTTATGAAACTTGAACCTAGGTGGAAAGGATAACAAGGATTCTACCCAACCACCCAAGCCAAAATCAATTGATAGCTATTAATAAGTCTTATAATGACAAAGTCTTATCTTAATGATCAATAAGTATAGACCACATGAGGTATAACACATTATGGTCGGATATGTTTATATTAAATAAATATATTATAAATATATATATAAAATTTTATCATGTCACTTTACTTATGGATTAAGACCAAAAAATGACATAATATCTAACAAAGTAAACACCTATACTTTAGAAGTTACAATGGATATCCTTTTACACTCAACATGAACAATGGAAAGTGCAATACTATAAGAAAAAATATTAAACCAAAATTTAAAATGAATTTAAAATTAATTAGACCATTTAATTTCTCTAACACATTGTGGTATATTACTTCTAATCTACATTAAAATCAATAAAATTGAAAAAGTATAAATTGAAAAAAACATATATAGCCACAATTTATATGAAAACTTATAATTTGATATATTACTTCTAACCTACTTTAAAATCAATAAAATTCAAAAATATAAATTGAAAAAACATATATAGCCACAATTTATATGAAAACTCATAATTTGATAAAAACACATAGTAATCATAATCATATAGTATATTATTATAAGAAATAAGAAAAATTTTTGAATTGCAAAAGCTAAATGTAGGTATTTGCATATGGAATATAATAAATAATAGAGGAAACACATTAGCTTTTTAAATTTGAATATATATCTTTCAATATAATTTATAGCAAAAAATCATATGTAAGTTCTCTATAGATATTTGAGGTTTTACTATATAACTTATCAATAGACTAAGTTCAACAAATCCATGTTTATTATTTAAGTAAATTTATTGCAATATTAAATGATTAATATAAATCCATTATTTCTATCCACTAAACTTATAAAAGTTTATTACGTCGTAAGGTTGAGAGATGCTCTTATATTAAAAGATAAAATAAAAGAAACTCTTGCATCAAAATGTAACACTATATTGAAAAATATTGTTAGTTTTTTCAGTTTCGGTTTTCAAGGTAAAAACTCGGTGTTATTATGTGTTTTCCATTGCATCTTTATGTTTTATTAAGAATTATTTGCATTGATTAATTGCACAAGGTTAAAACTTACAAGAAAATTATTCTCCACCATTATTTGTCCAAAAAAAATTAGAATTTTTTTAGTTTCATTTTCAATAGTAACATGAAACCTCTAAAATACCTCAAATACATCAACGTTTATTTTAACACGATAGGCCCAAACCTTCCTAGATGTATAATCTATAAATGTGATGAAGTGTGAACCTCCTCCTAATGACTTAATGTTTATTAGCCCAAACACATCAAAATATATCAAGTATAAGAAATCTATTTTTCTGTTGATGGCAACTACCAATAAATGAAATCCTTCATTTTCTACCATATATGCAATGCTAACAAAAGTCAAGATTATAGGATTTCAAACCTAGTAGTAGATTTTTACTAGTAAAAATTTTAATTCTCTTTTCACCCATGTGACCCAAGCGTTTATGCCACAAATATATTGAGATTTTTTCTTTTGCAATAACAACGACATATGTTTTTTCTACTATTTCTCTTAATGTAATCTTCTTGTCTTGGATCCTTTAGCCATATGCAGTTCTCCAAGTTACTAATTTTCTAGCCATTGTTTCCACAGAAATCAAAATCATGCACGTCTTTGAAACATGCTTAACCTATTTCAGTAATATATATTGTCCAACCTTTGTCTTGATGTGGACATCTCCCACTCCAACAATGCTACAAAAGTGATTGTTTTCCAAGTGCACTTTACCACAATCATCATGATTATATATAACATAATCATTTTTCTTTGGGTTACAGGGTGAGATGCCCTAGAATCAAGAATCTAATCAATACTACAATTGAAGGTATATAAACATGCATCTTCCATGAAACAATAAATAAAATGTCACCATTTGAAATAATAATGGTCTCGTCTTCATTTTACGCTGGCTGATTTGTGGTTTGTGCTTACTGGTTTTGATCATTTTGTTCTTACTCCTATAATTAGCACTCTCTTTTCATGTGGCGTGTATTTTCATAGAAATGGAAAGTGATTTAATGTGTTCACAATTTTTATTTTCCTCTTGGCTTGAGCACCCTTGACAATTTTGATCAATTTTCCTATTGCGGTCAACTAGAGTTATAACTTCTCCTCCCTAGTTTACTATAATTGATTTATGTCATAGTTCCTCATTCATTAGGTTTTTGATAACATCGTCAAAAATCATGGTTCTTGTAGGTGTTGGAGTGCTCATACCTACAATAAGGACTTATGAGTTGTTTTACATGGAGAACATTAGTAAAATGGCTCTAATCTTATCATCCAAACTTATTTTAATAGAGGTTAGTTTGTTGGTTATTATATTGAACTCATTAACACTACTGAAGCACCCTCCATCTTGAGGTTGTATAATTTCTTCATTAAGAAAACCTAGTTTGATGTTGTGTTTTTCTCATATAGATCATGAAACTTTTGGTATGGACCATTTATTTTCTTCTCTTTGGCCACATTAAAGTAGATATACTTTGCTAGACATTGACAAATTGTGTCACTAGCCTTTTTTTCTAGTTGGACTCAACCTTCAACCGTCATCAATGAGTTTCTTTACTACTTCCTTAATTGACAAATTTTAATCCTTCAAAATCAGTATATCCTCCATCTATAATTTTCATGGAGGAAAATAATCCCTATTTAATTTTCCCATGTCACTCAACATTATGTTCTCCTTGCTCAACAAAACGTAACTCAAACAATATTCTAGCTCTGCTTAATTAGACCCCACTAACACAAGAAACAACCAACAAACTAATTCTTTGATATCAATTGTTGGGAGGAAATATGGAGATCACCCACTCCTTCAGTGACCTACAATGTTATCAAAAGCAACTCTATCTACCCCTACAATGCACACTCACAAATCTAGAGGGCTTCTAGTTGCCTTGAATTGTGTAAAGCAACTAACAAACTCCCTTTATTTTTTAAAGAATGCAATTTTCAACATAAACTCCAACACTATTGATAATGCTCAGGATTGAGGTAGATGATGTATATAAGAATTGACAAAACTATTACTGTTAGTGTGAGGAGTGGGTTACTTCATAAGCTAGCTCAAAACCAAAGCTTGGGAAGGAGTAGCAATAAACCAAATGATATAATGTTGCAATACTCACACACAAAGGAATATAGGAGGTAGCAAAAACAATTTTAACATATTCAATGCTTCTCATCTTGCTTCACATGGACAACAATATTTACATATATGAAGGGTTGATTCATACAATTATTGACTAAGGCATTTAGCCTCAAGGGTTAGCTCAATTGGTTGAGTCCTTGTCGTTAAAACACTTTTGAACTTGAGAGGTTGCGGGTTCAATTCTCTCAACACTCTTGAGCTCAGGGTTTGTGGTTAAGCTGACACAAAGTGATCCATTTGGGTGGATCTACTTGGTACAAATATTTGTGGATGTAGCACTCACCAAACTCTGGAGTCCATGAACCACATAGAAAACAAAATTATTGACTAAGGCATCTAGAAAATTCCTATGAAAAAAATAAAGATACATACAATCGCAAAAAGGACTATCACTAAAAAAAATTGGCCATTTAATAAACTATAATTATAGCATATCTACCACCTTGATTGTGCTAGGTAATGAAAGTTTGAACTACTTCTAGCGGTTTCTAGAGAGCACCTAAATTTTACTTCAAATTGACACAAATCACATCCATTAAATTGAAATTTCTCAACATTGTCAAGAATCAAAACAAGAATACTTCAATGGTAGGAAAGATTATCCAATGCCACACTACAAGGATAATATGTAGCTAGAGGCAATCATGAACAATTAAGAAGAAAATACCATGATATAGAGGGGGGTTATGAGTTTGATTAAAGGAGGGCAACATTGTTTGTTTGTGAAATAGATTGAAGCTACCAATAATGTCGCACCCACAGTTGTACACCATCAGCTGGCTCCACCAAGAGCGAGATCTTCGTGTCAGCCTACAGTGCCACCCACCGTATAGCATCAAGCCTTTTGCATATTAGGTATTGTGTGATGTTGTCCCCCTGGAAATCTGTGATTTTTAGTAGGTCAACCATACCTATGGAAGCGCCATGTTGTAAATGAATATAGACCTCATTATGTTATGTGTATCATCATCTAAACCTTTTAAGAAATTTCTTTTACGTGTATCCTCATCTTTTAGGGGTGATGTTAAAACTTTTTGTTTTTAAATTTGTTCCTTTTAAGAAATTTCTTTTATGTGCATCCTCATCTTTTAAGGGTGATGTTAAAACTATTTGTTTTAAAAAAAACTTCCTTTTAAGAAATTTCTTTTATGTGTAACCTCATCTTTTAGGAGTGATATTTTTAAGGTCTTTTTAGAAGTGATGTTTTTAAGGTCTTTCACTCATAGAAATTAAATAATAAATGTAATCTTTACAAATAATTTGTAAGTAAAACTTTAAAAGCCCTATAAAGAAAATATCTATTTTCATAGTCTTAAACATTGGAACCCACTATAATTTCAGCGGGGATATAATCTTTGCTTGCAAAAATTCACTCAAATTAGCTTAAATTTTAGAAAAGTGGTTGAAGTGTTGGATTTAGAGACGTCTAATTACAATAATTAGGTTGGACATGCGTGCATTATGATTATGATATCAAATACTATCAGCAAGATTACGTTTATGTAATGATTAAATATGCCAAATAATGTGATTAATTAAGTTATGGCATTAAACATATTTAAATAAGGATTTGGATACAAATACATATAGAATAATGTTAATAAATTATAATTGTTAATGGACCGATTATAATTGATTGAAATAATAGCAGTAATAAATTTCTTGATAGCCGAAATTTGGCTGTCAAGAAATCTGGACAGCCAAGTTTCGACTGCCCTAGGATTGGGGCTGAAATTTAGCTGTCAATTGACAGCCAAATTTTGGCTGCCTTAGGATTGGGGCTAAAATTTAGCTGTCAATTGACAGCCAAATTTCGGCTGCCATAGGATTGGGACTGCTATAAAAGGGCTGAGTCTCCAAGGCTTGCAATCACTCAGAAAACAGTCTGTTCCATTGAAGACTTGATACTCTATCAAGGATAGCCAGAGAAAAGGATTGCAAGCTCTTGGAAGGATTCAAGAGCCAACAACTCAAGTCAAGACCAGGAGCTTTAGAAGATGGAAAGTAAGTTCCGCTGTGCTTTCATTTTAATTTCTTACAAAGGAGTAGATCTTGGTTAGGGTTTAAAGTAATTAGGAAAACCCACAAAGTAAATCTAACACATCCCTCACAACAAATCGAATGAATAAACACCGAAATTCTGCTTAATTTATTCTTCTTCATTTGTGATAGTCAAATATTATTATTTAGTGAGAGTATTGGGAATTTTAGAATTGTACTCCCTTCTGCTTATACAAAAATGTGTTTGAAAATTATTATTAGAATTTCTTTGACAATTTCTTCTGGGAACTCACTCGGTCCAATTGAAATGCTCAGCAGTGCAACCCGTGATGGATCCGCCCCAGCGTACCTTTCCTTCCATTCTACAGGCCAAACTCCTTCGAGTATCTCATCTTGGACTTCCAACCCAAGATACCACAATCCTTTCATTGCTTAATTTTGCCCCACTGTCACCAGGTTTGCCAATGTATTCTTCCCCAGCGTCCCCAAGTTTCTCCTTTGCATCTGCAACCTCTCCATCTATCCAATCCCTCCGAATGCGCCAAGCTCCCTCTAACTTTTTTCTCCTTTTCCCTCCGCTCCATCCTCCCCTTCTCTGCAAAAATTCCCTAATCCTTCCAATATATCTCACTCTAATCTGAATCACTGAATGCTCCCATCAGTTCTAACACTGATCGTTGTTTAAGTTCATTCTGCCCCAGTGTCACCAGGTTTGCCAATGTATTCTTCCCCAGCGTCCCCCAGTTTCTCCTTTGCATCTGCAACCTCTCCATCTATCCAATCCCTCCGACTGCGCCAAGCTCCCTAACTTTTTTCTCCTTTTCCCTCCGCTCCGTCCTCCCCTTCTCTGCACAAATTCCCTAATCCTTCCAATATATCTCACTCTAATCCGAATCACTGAACGCTCCCATCAGTTCTAACACTGATCGAGAACTGATCGTTGTTTAAATTTGAATGAAGCTGCTGCACACAATTTTAATAACTTTAATAACCTTTCCAATAATAGTATTTTGGCTAATAAATTTAATGAGAAGATGTCATGTAATTTTAATAGTAGTGGTTAACAATTTAGCTAATTACTTTAATTCTAATTCTAACCATAAATTTAAAATTATGGTTAATAATATTTATGCTAAAAAGCTATAATCTTAATCTTTATAGCATTTATCTTAATAATTATAATCATAATTATAACAAAAGAATCATAATTTCATTCTAATTTCATTAATAATTATTCTAATATCTTCAATGATGGCATTAATTTTAATCCTAATAAAAAATCTAATTCTATTAAAAGCTTTTTTTGGAATGTTTCTAATTTTAAATCTAATCTTAATACAAGTTTCTCATCTAACTCTAATCTTAATCCTAATCATAATTCTTCATCTATTTCTAGCCCTAATACCTTGTCTAAAGCTAAAACTGAAACTAATTCTATCTCTAATTCGCTTCCTAATTCCCCTCTTAATTCCCTCATTTCCAATTCTAGTTCTGACCCCCTTCCCTCCAGTTCCTATTCTCCTCTAAATTCTACTCCTAAAGCCATCCCCTCCATCAATTTTAATCAGAATGTTTCCTCCTCTTCAACCCATTCTTTCGCTTCTCTTCCTCTTTCTACCCTTAATGCTAAAGTCATCAAATTGTCCTAAGTTAAACTTGATGCTCCCACCTTAAGTCTTTAGAAAAAGGCTTCAACTTTGCTCCTAGAAAGGATTAGAGATTTCATAGACTCCTTGAAATCAACTTCAACTGGTTGGAATCATTACTTTTTTTAGGAGGGGCATTGAATGAATTTTTAAGGCCTCAAACAAGCTCTAGAAGGTTTTAGACCACAAATCTCTAAAGTGAGAGTTGTCCCTAAATTGGGCCCTACAAGACTACAACTCCAACTTTACCACCCTAAAAGCACCAAAATAGATGCAAAAGTATATAATGATCCATTTTTTATCACCCACCAAATTTATCATAAAAGCATTCATACTAATAGATATCTCCATGACCACCACCTACTTGAAAAATCAATGGTTCTTAAAACTAATGTCTCTATAGTCATTCAAATCTCTAATCTCCAACATCTAAGCAAGGAAGTATCCTAAGTCACTAATGTTGTCACAATGGACATTGTTTGTCCAAAATCAATTAAGCGTTCCACTTTTCCCTCTATCCAAAATCCATGCAACCCCTCCCTAATTCTAGCTTAAGTTCTAACTAATTTAACTCCCCCACATTTGGGGAATTACTAAAAATATTAGTTAGAAATAATAAAATTGTTTCTAGTCCTCTCAAAACCCTTAATAAATTATATAGAAGCATCAAAGATAAATCTAATTGTATTTTTCTCCTGGTGTTTACCAAATTTCTTATTTTTATGGCAAATTCTAAATTAACCAAACTGATGGGTCTATCCAAACCTACACACCTTAAGTAATCACCTTAATAAATACATCCCCAAGTATTCCCACTATACAAAACACCTAACTGCTTTTCCACAATACAAATCACCTTATTGCTTTGATAAAGATAAAATTTTGGTGTCCCCCTCCATGACTCAATGTGCATATTTAGTGAACCCTTATAAATTTAAAAACATCCTAATAACTTTAATAAAAAATACAATTACATGCTTAACCAATTTTGGAAGCCTATCATGCATGTCTTTGTCCTTAAACCAATTCATTGCTCCTTTTAATTGCCCCCTTTCTTTGGAAGTTTCTTTTTATGCTTATTGATTTCTATTTTTATGTTAATTATCCAATTTTAATTATTTAAAATAATATATATCAATAAATTTTCTATATTATTCATCAAATCTAAACTCATTCAATATATAAATGATTTACTTTCATTTGATCAACAATATTTTATATTTTAATTCTCATATAATTTACTTTTTTTTTTTATGTCATTTTTCAACTATAACTCAAAATTTTCAACCATAATTTACATTTTCTTCTTGTCCCATTAAATTATTACTACCATCTGAATAGTTGATATCCATGCAACATATCTAATCTAATAAAGTTCATTTTAATATAAACATTTTAATTTTAATTTTAATTTTATTTATTTGTTCAAATTTATATTACCATTTGTTTAGATTTATATTGTTTTGCCTAGGTCTATTTATTTTCAATATCAATATTTAGTGAGATTATTGGGCATTTTAAAAATGTACTTCCTTCTACTAAGGTGTTTGAAATTTATTATTTGAATTGTTTTTATATTCCTTAATATTTGATGGATGAAGAATTGTTGAAATGTCAATTCTAATTAGTTTAGAATTAAAATTACAATTACATAATTTTACATTAAATTTAAAATTTAATATTAAAACTTAAATTAAATTAAGAAGAAATACTCTTAAAAAATAGAAAATATGTTGACTTTATATCACATGCTTATGAAAAGAGGAAAGAGAAATATGGTAGAAATTTTTTATTTTCCTTTATTATAGAATTGTTAGGCGTTTTTAAGTTCAGATCTTAAAGTTTCCATTGTTGAGAAGTGTTGTAATTCAAAATATAACTCTACATGTATAAGAATTCCAAATTTGTATTTGGTAGAACAATTTTATTTTTCATTAATATATAATTGTTACGTGTTTTTTTTTTTTGAAAGATTCTATTTTATTATTGGATAACCACCTAATGTGGTTTAAGTGATTAAACTTTGAGACTTCACTTACAATTTGCAATTCCCTTTCAAATATTTAATAAAAAGTAAATAGGTCAACTTCAAAAGATTGAGAATTAAGTTGTGTGCTTTTCTATTTGTGTTGATTGAGAAGGACTATAAAAAATTATTACAAATAAAAAGATATTCACCAACCTTGTATTATTTAGGTTTTTCTTTTAGGCTCCATCAAAGAACCCTCTTACAAAGTATTAGTCAATTATAAATACTTTGTGTCAATTTGGTTTGTTTTGATTAGTTGAAAACTGAGCTTATTATTTCGAGTTTTGAATGTTTGCATGTGTTGTGCAATATTAGAAGTTGCATTAGTGTTGTTTGCTTTGGAAAAGGTGTTATTACTTACTACAACAAAACCATGTGATTAGCATCCCTTTTTGCTTCCTTTTTTGCATCTAGAGCCCATTTTTGGTGTTATTTGCGTTTATTTATCAAATATGATGCAAAATTTGTATCGATTTTTGCACCAAATTTAGCACCAAGTGTTGCAACAGGTTTTGCATGAGTTTTTGCACCATCCTTTGCACCAAGTTTTGTGTCAGGTTTTGCGTTGAGTTTGGCTCCTAATTTTGTTTCACCTACTTTTGCATCCTCTATTGCATCCACTTTTTTGCACCTACACTTGCATCAACTTTTGAATAATTTTTTGCATCCTCTATTACATCATTTTTTGCATCCTTTTTTGCACCCCCCTTTGCACCAAGTTTTGCGTCGAGGTTTGTGCCTAGTTTTGTATCTACTTTTGTTGCATCCACTTTTGTATCTTGTTTTGCATTCACATTTGCATTCTCTATTGCATCCATTATTGTGTCCGCTATTGCATCCACTTTCGTTAAGCCAGAATTTGTGCCTAGATTTGCACCCACTTTTGTATCCACATTTGCATCCTCATTTGCGCCTAAGTTTGCATTTACTTTTGCATATTTTTTTGTATCCAATTTTGCGTCAGGTTTTGCATCTCATTTTTCATCTACTTTTGCATCAACTTCTATTGCATCCACTATTGCACGCATGTTTACATCCACTTTTTCATCCCTTTTGGCATCTTCTTTTGCATCAAAATTTGCTTCTATCATTGCATCCACTTTTGTTGTGCCACAATTTGTGCCATGTTTTGCACCTATTGTTGTACCCACATTTGCTTCCACTTTTGCATCCACATTTCCATCCTCTTTTGCATCCAAATTTGCATCAAATATTGCATCTTTTTTTTTCATCCACTTTTATGTCAGGTTTATGCATCAAGTTTTGCGTCTTGTTTTGTATCTACTTTTGCATGTACTTCCTTTATGTCCATTTTCGCATCCAATTTTGTGTCCACAATTGCACCTATGTTTGCTTCCACTTTTGATTCCTTTTTTTTCATCTTGTTTGCATCCAAGTTTTCATCTTCTTCTCTTTTTTTTTGTCTACTATTGCATCCACTTTTGTAGCGCCACAATTTGTGCTATGTTTTGCACCTACCATTGCACCCACATCTAGTTCTACTTTTTCATCCACATTTGCATCCTCTTTTGTGTCCAAGTTTGCATCAAATATTGTGTATGTTTTTGCATCGCTATTTGCATCCACTTTTACATCAGGTTTTGTGTCTAATTTTTCATCTATTTTTGCACCTACTTCTATTGCATCCACTTTTGCATCTAATTTTGTGTTCATTGTTGAACCCATGTTTGCGTCCATGTTTACATCATTTTTTGCATCTTATTTTGCATCCAAGTTTGCCTCCTTTTTGCATCCAAGTTTTTGTCCTTTTTTTGTGTGTCTGTTGTTGCATCTACTTTTGTTTCACCACGTTTTCACTTACTATTGCACCCATGTTCGCTTCCACTTTTCCATCCATGTTTGCACCATATTTTGTGTCCAAGTTTGTATTGACTATTGCATCTATTTTTGCATTCACTTTTGTAGCCAATTTTACGTCCATTAGTGCACCCATTTTTGTGTTTTCTTTTGCATCCATTTTCCAACACTCATCAAATTTTTTGCATTGATGATATTTCTTATGACATTGACATTTATGAACAACTGATGACAATGCCAATAATCATGATGAAGAAGTTAATGAAGATGATGATGATAACATGAATGGTGATTATGATGATAATGACAATGATGATAAAGACAATGGTGGTTATAATGACAATCACAATGATGATGATGATGATGATGACAACAATGACTATGATAATGACAAGCTAATGACAATGGAAAATCTTCCCAATTTTTAAATGTTTTCATTGTCATAATCATAATCATTATCATCCAAGTCATCATCATATGATCATCATTATTATAATTTTCATATAGGTCATCATCAACAACAATAATGGCATGAATGATGATGACAATGCCAATGATGATGATGTTCATGGTGATGATGACAACAGTGATGATAGAAATTACATTAATGATGATGGGGATGATGACAATGATAACAGTGGTGGTGATCATCAGCATCATCTCTAAAAAATACAGTTGTTGTTTTTCATGCATATATCACATGTGTCCTAAACAACCATTTTCTAACACTCATCACATTTTTGGGTTGATGATATTTCTTACGACACCGATAATTATGAACAATTGATGGTAATGTTGATAATCATGACGATGACAATGATGAAGATGATGATGATGACATGAATGGTGATCATGATGATAATGCTAATGATGACAATATCAATAGCAATGATGGCGATGTTGAGGATATGGATGATAATGATAATGATGATAATAATGATAATGATAATGATGATAATGGTGATGATGATGATAATGAATATGATTGAAAAGCATTTTTTCTGCATGGTTTGATTCAGGTCTCACAAAATCCATACGTCAACACCCTTCCTATAACAACCCTAGTAAAATCCATGTAAAAATATATAAAACCATGGTCATGGGACACTTATTTCAAGTTGAATGTTGGGAAAATCATCCTAGTGTGTGTTCATTTCGGTTATCATGGCTAAAGGAAATTGACAAAAGCAATGAAAAAGGCTTTGGAAAGACATGAGGCATTAATTGGCATTTCATTTACGAAAATAATGGAAATCAGGAGAAAAGGAAGGTGAAAGGTCATAGGTTGCATGTGAGGAGGAAATTGAAGGAAAATAATGGAAAATGAAGAAATTAGAGGCCTCGTTGATAAAAAGGCTTATGAGGATCAGTTCATAGACCTTTGTCAGTTCAATTTAGGAGCTCTCTCTCTTTATTCTCTCTCTCACACTCTTGGACACTTAGAGTTTTCTTGGAGCACTTCAACATTAGATCAAGAAAAGCAAAGATCAAGAAAGGAAGAGTAGGATCAAGCAACTACAATGTGGTTATCTGTAGGTGTCAATCTGCATGTGTGATTTCCTTGTTAGATTTGTGTGCTTGGTTTCGTGTGTGTGTTCTTGGTTCTCTTGTTGTCATTGGCATGTGCTTTTCCAGGTGTGACAATTTTCTTCAGCCTTGCCTTTCCATTTCCAGATAACCATGGCGAGAAGGGGTTCTCATGTTTTGTTTGAACTGGGTTACTGGATGGATTCGAAGCTGAGTAAGGTGGATCTCTAAATGAAAGAACACATGGCCTAGTGATCCCTGAACCAGACCGTGGATTGGGTAAAGCCACTGGCCTAGTGACCCCTGAACTAGACTGTGGGTTGTGCTAAAGCCAAGTATTGTGTGCCTCAGTGGGCCTAGGAATCCTCGACCAGTAAATGGTAGGATATACAGTAAAACCTAGAGGTGGTTGTCCTTGATCAAGCCTAGGAATCCTTACCTGTGAATGGTGAGATATATGGTAAACCCTGGAGGGTGGTGTCTCGATTATGGTCTAGCGACCCCTGGATCGAATTGTGGATTGCGGTAAAGCCTAGAGACTGTGAGAAAGGAAAATTCCTCATGGTGTAGATGGAGAAATCTGGTGGTATCCATGCTTGTTTATGGCCTAGTGATCCAGTGAAGATTGTGGTAAAGCCTGATTCTATTGAGGAGGGTGAGTTGGTTTAGCCTCGGGAAGCCCTGGTTGGTTCTTTTGGTTTGAGTTTCATATTCATGCCTGGAATATGGCATAGGGGTGATTGGCTGAAGAGAGACTTGGTGAGTAGCCAATCTACGGTTGGGTGGAACGTGGTAGTCCCATACCGTTTGGATTTTGCATCCATTAATAAGAGTTTCTTTCCTTGGTATTTTATGAGCAAATGTACTGGATTATATGTGGAATTTATGGTTGTTGTATCCTCATTATTTCTATTGTTTATATGCTAGTTATGAATATGTTTTATGATAGTGAAAAATATGGTTCCAATCATGTTTTGATTTGTAAACGATTGAGGAATGAATCTATGACCTAATATATGATAATTTAGCTAATGCGATAATGAATCAATTCTTCTTAGTGATTCTCAAATAAGTATAAGACCCCTATGCTCAAATTTGTTATTATGACCTGTAGAATACATATTTCTGATATGTTTGACGAAATGCCTGTCATGGCTAATAGGGGTCTAGTCAAGTCCTTGTTCAAGAATTTGTATTGGCATCATTGTCTCTATGTTTCTTTTCATTTGTGTGAATTCCATTAAGTTTTGGGCAGTGAGTGGGTCCTAGCCTTGGAATTTAGACTTAAATCTCACAGTCGTTGTCATAGCACTGGAAGAAAAGAGGCTACAGTTGCACTTAGGCAGGCTCATGGGAGCGACTGGGACCCTCAGTCGCTTTGAGGGCTTGGCGAGGGAGCAACTGGGGCTCTAGGTCCTTGAACTGTTGAGTTTCCTTAGGGGTTGGTCACTTGGAAAGGTGAGGTAGATCCTAGAGCTTCTGTAGGATGTGTGGATGTTTAGTTTGTTTGTGCTTTATCGGTTCCACTTCCTTAAGGTGACATATGAGGTTGAATCATATCATAGTAACCTATCATCACATTGGAGGAATTTTGAGGTCTAAACTGGACCACTTAAGGAAATTATAAAATAATAGTGGAAATAATAAAATAAGATTAAATTACATCATCAAATTTTAGAGGGAAGAAAGAAAAAACATTTTTTTCAACTTGTATTTTCAACTTATCTCCCTATGGGTTTACTCAAATATCAAGCAAGAACACTTGTTGGATGCTGAATTTGATTCCTCATCCAAGGAGTACCCATGTTGCGTACTTTCGATGGACCATGCTACACGAAAAATGGGAAATACATGAAAAGCGTGATTACAATCACATTTTTCATGTATTTCTCACTTTTCATGTAGCAAGGTCCATCAAAAGTATGCAAGATGGGTACTCTTTAGATGAGGAATCAAATTTTTCATCCAATGAGTACTCTCACTTGAAATTTGAGTAAAACATGAGAGAGATAAGTTGAAAATAAGAGTTGAAAAACAATTAATTCATTTTATTACTTTTTAATCTTTTTACTTTTTAACTCCAAAAATGGTGAATCATCCCTCGTGGTTGACATCATCATCTTGAATCCTATTGGTTCCTATAAAGTTTATTTTGGTTGTACATTTTTCTTAGGAGGCCCATTTTAGACCTCAAAATTCCTCTGATGCATGTTTACCCTGGTTGGTTGATTCCTTGGGTAGATGTGGGAGGAGGGTGTTACAAAGCCGTAACAGAGCATAGTTCAACACTTACACTGAATGGTTGTTACAAAGCCGTAACAGAGCATAGTTCAACACTTACACCGAATGGGTGAAATGTGTTGGTCGTGCATACATGTAAGTTGTATATGTGCTTGTTACATATGCATGGTAGTGGTCATTGTTATTGTTGTGTTGACATGTAGGAGTTGATGATGTTGTTGTTGGGATTCTTCGGTCATGAATCTATGTCAGTTGTATATGCATTTGTTATGCATGTTAGTGTTTGTATGTTGTTATGAATGCATTATCATGGTTATATTTATGCATGTATAGTATGTCAAACATGCATTGTGAGGTCATTTTATGCAATTAGGTCATCATGATGTTATTGGTATGTTATGATGCTAATGTGTTGGTCGAGATAGACTAGGAGATGCAAATCACCAGAGCAAGATCGCAGTAAGAGAAAATTGTCATACATGTATTGTATGTTTGGTATGCATGTATATTAGTTAATTAATTGTTATGTGCATTAGGGTTATATGCATGTTTGTCGTTTTATTGTTGTTGTGGTTACATGCATGGTAAATGCTAGTGAATCAATGTGATCATATGCACGTGTCAAATAGTCATGAATGATAGTAACTTCTTGTTATATGAATTATTGTTGTTGTTTTATGTTAGTTAACTTGATGATTATATTATATGTTAACTTGGTGATTTTATATGATAGTTAACTTGATGATTACGTTATATGTCGTTGATGAGTATGTTATATGTTAAATTATTGTTGTTATATGTTAGTTAAACTTGATGATTAGGGTTATTTCATTAAGATATTGATGTTGTATGTATCGTGTTGACATGGATTGGTTTGTATAGATGGTTATGGCTATTAAATTCAGGTATGAGATGATATACTTCTGATATTGTGTTGTACTAATCTAGAATGATTGTGCATATGTGATTGTTATGCATGAATAATAATTGTTTATAAGTTTATGATGTGAACATGTTATCTAGTTATTGTTATGGATATCATGATCTTATTTACATTTGAGTTGATATATTGTGAAGTTATATCATGCTAATATAGATTGATTGTGCAGATAAGATAGCCTCCCCTAAGATACACCAAGACATGAGCTTGATTATGTCATCTATTTGGTGTTTGAGTGTTTGATTATGTCATGGATTTGGTGTTTGAGTGTTTGATTATGTCATCTAGTTGTTTTATTTAACATGGTATGTTTGCAAGTTGTTTAAATGCTTGATTACTTGCATGATATGAGTATGTGTCTATAAGATTGCATGAAGAAATGATCTTGTTTTAAGATGGTTGTACTAATACATATGTGTTGAGACCACTGATATGTACTTGAGTGTAAGTAGGTGATGGTTGCAACATTATGTATTATGACTGACAGATGTGAGTTGATTATTGATTATGACATGGTTGTTCGACTTAGTAAAGGTTTATTTTAGATTAATAGATATATTTTCTTGATCTTTGGAACATGTGATCGACATGTGTGAGTAGTTGCGAGGAAACATGCTTGGTATTAGTATGACAAGGTAATAGTTGATGTGTTTATATAACTAACAATTGGGTGATGTGATAGTACATAGTATGACTCGATTGCAACAAGATAATAGGAAGGAATTGGGTGAGAATTTCTTTGGGCTATGTTTGGAACCACAATTCCAAATGAATGAGTACTTTTCATACAAGAAGTCTTCTTAATCCTAATTTGTCTAAAATTATGTGGATGTGTGCTATATTTATGGACGTGTATTTGATATGTATAACAATTGGTGTCTAGTTATAGCTAGATCTATCAAGGGAATTGGATTCCCTTGAGAGATAACATGGATGTGTTTAGCTACAAGGAAACATGCTTGGCACAACCAGGTAAGATAACTAGTATACTATATATTTATTTATGCGCTGACAATTGTGTGTTTATGGCAGTATGATGCAAGGGATTGCATGGCAAAAGAGACAACCATGAAATATTGGAGAAAGCTCAAGTTGAGATTTCCCTTAGAAGCATTGGGAACCCATGGGGATTGAGTCTTGGTGTTTGTTGGGAGTCTTGTGCTTCTGGTTTTTTGTGATTTTTTGTGCTTGATTGTGTTTGTTTATGTTTGGTGCAAGGCCTTGCCACTTTGTTTGTGGTGTCATGTTGTTATTGGTGTTTCATGGTTTTATTCTTGTTGTTTCTTGTTCTCGCCTTTATGTTTTGAGGGTCTTGGAATTTGGTTGGGAAGGAGGAAGTTAATGGAGCTCAAGCAGAGTTGTTTGATACTCGATAGGTAATGTAAGGCTTGGATGAAGCTCAGTGCATGAGTAAGGGAAGTTGAAGGTAAGAATATGTTAGTCGGTTGGAATGGTTGGGTCCATTGTGGTAAATGGATGGTGGCAGTACAAACATGAGAAAGGTAATAAAAAAGATAAAGTAAATGGATTTGAGGCGTTAGATGCCTTGGCTATGTTGGGAACCATTATTCTCAATATTGTGCATGCTATGAACGGATAAAGGGATTTCTCTTAACCTTGACCTTATGTTATCTAGTAATTATGTAGTGATCATGATTGTGTTGATGTGTATATATGTATACATGTATGTATGTATGTATGTATGTATGTTGTGTCTGACAGGGTCATCATGGATCATGATTGTTTTTATGCTAATGTTTATATGTATGTATATATGTTGTTTTATGACAAGATCGTGATTCACTGTCTAACAGGGTTGTCAGGAATCATTATTATGGAGGAATGATTACTTATGCAGGTGAATGGCATGAAGAAGTTCCTAACTATGAGGAATCAAGTGTGAAGAGTAGTCTTGACAGATATATGAGGTCATTTTCATGTAGATATGAATTGATATAATATGCTTGTATTATGCCTATGTTTATGTTATGGACAAGTAATGCTAAGATATACATCAATGGAATGTAAGTAGTGTAATCTGTGGCATGTTGGGACAAGCATGAATGGTTGAAAGACACTTGAAACATGGTTGCTTGGTAGAGACAGCGAGGTCTCTAGATGTGTGGTACCATTGTTGTGCATATGTTGTACATGTTGCATCTGTGATGTTGTACGCATGCGGTGTTGTGTATATATAGTATGTGTACATATTGTTTATGGAAATTTATGTACAAAGTGGTACATATAGTGTTGCGTACATGTTGTTTATGCAGTTCTATGTACAGTGGTGTTGTACGCATGTTGTATGTGTAGTGTTATGTACATATGGCATGGTGTGCATGTTGTGCATATGGTGCTATGTACATGTGGTGTTGTGTGTATGATTGTACTAGTGGTGTTGTGTGCATGTGGTGTTGTATGCAGGTGGTGTTGTGTACATGTGGTGTTGTGTGTGGGTGGTGTTGTGTACATGTTGTGATGTGTACATGTGGTGTTGTGTACATGTCGTGCATGTAGTGATATGTACGTGTGGTGTTGTGTACATATTGTGTAGGTGGTGCTATGTACATGTTGTGATGTGTACATGTTGTGCAGGTGGTGTTGTGCACAAATGGTACTGTGTACATGTGGTATTGTTGTACATGTGATATTGTGTGCATGTTATACATGTTATTTTGTGTACATGCAGTACTATGTATGTGTATTGTGTAGTTTTGGTGTTATGACATGCGTATTTTTTGTGTTGTACTATGTGTAGTACATGTATTATGTTGTGTTGTACGCCAGGTATAAGTACATGTATTGTGCGGTATTGTATATTGGGTACAGATGTATGTGTGGTGTTGTACATTGAGTGTAGGTGTATATGTTGTGTTTTACACCAAGTGTAGGTGTATGTGTTGTGATGTACATTGTGTATGTGTATGTGATTGGGTAAAAGAAAAGGAACTGGGTGTTTTTGGGTGAGGCAACCGATCTAGTGTGCATACGGAAAGGATAAAGGATAAAGATGGAAGTTGAGGATTGATTAAAGGATAAGTATAATTTTATTCCAATTTTATTATACATATGATCTATGATTCTGGTTTATGATGATTGCATGTGATTCATGATTTTTATTTATGATGATTGTGTTTCAAGGTAATTGGATGTGATATGTTTATACATAATGATTTGATCAAAGATGTTAGTTAGACTTGTTGTGATAGGAAATAAAAATGATTGCAAGTGTACCTCATTGACAAGCTACCAATGAGGTATGATGTGAATTTATTTCAATTTATTTTAAATCTAATGGATTTATGTGCTTGGTATAGGAAGCACATAAATGTTCGGTTGGGTGGTTGAAACTGACTGTAAATATTAGTAGCAGCAACAAAAGGAATTCAAACAGGCAACAACATATTGGTAAAGCACTTCAAGAGCAAGGCCATTGTGGAACACTAGTGCCCAATAGTGCCCATTTATTTCCATTAGCATGTTATGAAAGTATGATGGTTTTGAGGTAGGTATATGCCTTGGTTGCTGACCTTTCGATGCGAGGAAGCCTTGCCAAGAGATGGATCGTCGAGATATGGGATGCCAGGGAACTTGGAAGGTGAGTGACTGCATGGAAGGGGGTGACTGGATTGCTCGAGGGACTATGTAACAGAGAAGGGAAGGTCGGGGATGGATTTGTTTTGGTCATTATTATTACCAGATGGAATCAGATGCACATTGAGAGTCTGCCTTGGAATAATGAGCCGGTAACTATTCACTGAGAGGACAACAATGCAGGATTGTAGTGCTAGACATTGGATGCATCTTTGACTTTCGCTGTGGATTCTGGACTTCCTAGGAAGGAGGTGAATTTTGGTAATAATTTCAAGGGTGGAGGTGTAAGCCTCTAGATTCCCTTGTTGCGAATGTAGGCATCGTATCATTTTATTTGTTGGTTGAGAAAATGTGCATATGTGTGTATTATTGTAAATATTGTATTGAGCTATGTTATAAAGATCCATAGACAGTATGGTTATTTGCTAGTTGAAGCAAATGTGCATGAGTATATGTGGTTTTTATTGTAAATATCGTAATGATATACGTTATAAAGCTCTAGTAAATGATATGTTTGTCATGTTTCAGTAGTGGTCATTATAAATACTACAACGAGCTATGTTATAAAGCTCCACGGGCAGTATGTTTTGCTTTTCAATGTTCTTGTTGGTCATAGGTGTCATTGAACACCGAGGACGGTGTTCCCCCAAGGGGGAGGGTTCTGTAACAACCCTGGTAAAAATCCATGTAAAAATATATAAGACCATGATCATGGGACACTTATTCCAAGTTGAATATTGGGAAAAATATCCTAGTGGGTGTTCATTTCAGTTATTATGGCTAAAGGAAATTGACAAAGGTAATGGGAAAAGAATTGGAAAGGAATGAGGCATTAATTGGCATTTTATTTATGAGAATAATGGAAATTAGGAGAAAATGAAGGTGAAGGTTCAAAGGTTGCTTGTGAGGAGGAAATTGAAGGAAAATAATGGAAAATCAATAAATTAGAGGCCTCATTAATAAAAAGGCTATTGAGGATCAATTCATAGACTTTTTTCAGTTTAGTTTTGGAGCTCTCTCTCTTTATTCTCCCTCTCACAGTCTTGGAAACTTAGGGTTTTCTTAGAGGACTTCAACATTGGATCAAGAAAAGAAAATATCAAGTAAGGAAGAGCATGATCAAGCAACTACAACAGGGTTATCTGCAGGAATTGATTTACATGTGTGATTTCCTTGCTAGATTTGGCATGCATGGTTTTGCATGTTTGTTCTTAGTTCTCTTGTTTTCATTGGCATGGGTTTTTCCAAGTCTGACAATGTTCTTCAGCCTTGCCTTTCCATTTCTGGATAACCATGGTGAGATGGGGTTCTCATGTTTTGGTTGAGCTAGATTATCTGATGGATTTGAAACTGAGTGAGGTGGATCTCTGAATGAAAGATCACATGGCCTAGTGATCCCTGAAGTAGACTGTTGATTCCGTTAAAGACACTGGCCTAGTGACCCTTGAACTAGACTGTGGGTTGCGGTAAATCCAGGTGTTGTGTGCCTCAATCAACCTAGGAATCCTCGACCAGTGAATGGAGGGATATACGGTAAATCCTAGTAGTGGTTTCTGTTTATTAAGCCTAGGAATCCTTGCCTGTAAATGGTGAGATATAAAGTAAAGCTTGAAGGGTGGTGTCTCAATTGTGGCATAGTGACTCATGGATCAGATTGTGGGTTGTGTTAAATAATAGAGACTACGATACAGGAAAATTCCTCACAGTGTAGGTGGAGAAATCTAGTGGCATCCATGTTTTTTTATGGCTTAATGATCTGATGAGGATTGTGGTAAAGCCTAATTCTATTGAGGAGGGTGAGGTGGTTTAGCCTTGGGGAGCCCTGGTTGGTTCTTTTGGTTTTAGTCCCACATTCATGCTTTGAATAAGGCACGGGGGTGATTGGCTGAAGAGAGAATTGGCTCAGCCAATCTACGGTCGGGTGGAAAGTTGTAGTCCCATAACAGTTTGGCTTTTGCATTCATTAATAAGAGTTTCTTTCCTTGGTATTTTATGAGAAAATGTACTGGATTATATGTGGCATTTATGGATGTTGTATCCTCATTATTTATGTTGTTTATATGTTGGTTATGAAGATGTTTTATCGCAGTGAAAATGTATGGTTCTCATCATGTTCTAATTTGTAAGTGATTGAGCAATGAATCTATGGCCTAATAGATGATAATGCAGCTAATGTGATAAGGCATCAATGCTTCTTAGTGATTCTCAGATAAGTATAAGAACCCTATGCTTAGATATGTTATTATGACTTGTAGAATGAATATTTCTAACATGTTTGAAGAAATTCCTTTCATGGCCAGTGGGGGTCTAGTCAAGTCCTTGTTTAAGAATTTTCATTAGCATCATTGTCTCTATGTTTATTTTCATTTCCGTGAATTCCATGAAGTTATGGGCAGTGGCTGGGTCCTAGCCCTAAAATTTAGCCTTAAATTCCATAGTCACTGGACCCTCAGTTGCTTGGAGGGCTTGGAAAGGGAGTGACTGGGCTCTAGGTCCTTGAACCATTGAGTTTCTTTAGGGGTTGGTCACCTCTAAAGGTGGGGTAGCTCTTAGAGGTTCTGTAGGATGTGTGGATGGTCAGTTTGGTTGTGATTTGTCAGTTCCACTTCCTTAAGGTGACCTAGGAGGTTGAATTAGATCATAGTAGCCCCTTGCCACATGTTTACCTCGGTTGGTTGGTTACTTGGGTAGATGTGAGAGGAGGGTGTTACAGTTCCAAAGAAACTAATAAATTTCCTTTAAAAGCAATTAATAAATCTTTGTTTCAAGAAAACACATATTAGCTTAGCCTTAGGGTATTAGGTTAGGCTATGTAAGTCAACTCCCCAAAGATGTAAAACTAAAATAGTGTCATTAAAGAGAGAAATTTTCGCTACACTCACATCATCCGGGACCGCTCCTCTAACAAGGGAGTTAAATGCGAGACAACATCATAATGTGAAAGAAGGTAGCTCACCTTTGATTGGATTTCGATGGGTATTCTATGTACTGCGGATCCCTTCGGGGATATGAGAGTTAAGTGGGGGACTCAGGTATATTGCCCACACAACATACTATCTATGACTATGCCCCCCCGGTGGTGTTGGCATTATGCTACAAGTGTTGTCCTTGTTGGAAAATCACTCATAGGTCAATTCAATTTTGATAAAAGGAAACTCACAGTACAATAGGAATATTCAGAGGTAACAGGGCAGTGGTACAGAAGAACAGGAAGATGGAATTAAGGTCTATTGATCAGAATAAATAAGATGAAAGAAAAGGTTGATGTAAAGTAGTTTAAGAAGTATATGCATGTCAACTTAGTCAAAACAAAGTATACACGTTGGTACACATAACAAAAAGAGCGTATACGTATACACACACTCTCACAAGAGGAAAAGCGAGTACAGGTTGGAAAATCAAGGTTTTGGTCCATGGTATTTGGTCCGAGGTATTGGTCCGAGGTGTTTGGTCCAAGGTATTGGTCCTAAGTGGTTTTGGTCTGAGGTATTGAGAAAGGCCTAAAACTATATAAGGAGGAGACGATCATTAGGCTAGTGTGTGCAAGTGAATGGGTTTCTAATGAATACTTCTATCTGAAGTATATTTTATGTTGCAGGGACTATGTTGGTGATTTGATTTGAAATATTTTTTGCACCTTGAATTCATTGTTGGATCAGGATCATGAGACCTGAAATGACTTATCATTGAATGATCTGATATTGGTTAGGCCAGATCTAATTTTGTACACTTGTTTTATTCTTTAAATGTCATGATCTAGGTTTGTTTGAAGTCCAGAATAGCAGCAAAGTTATGAGTTAATATTTATAGATTTGTATGTTGGTTCATCTTGGCAAAAGAACATGTACATGTAGTTTATACTCTTCCAAGTAGCATATACAAAAGAAAAGCCTTGTCTTCAGGTTTGACTGATCTATCAGATTAGTTCTGTTGTTTTATTGTTGTCTGTCAATGAAGTCTTATTGGATCTAAAACTAAAACTGAATGCATAAGGAGTTTGATATCTGATTGATTGATTGTATAAGTAGGGTGATCTCTACTAATACCTGTGTGAAGCTCTGTAAATTGATGATAGATGTTCAATATATTGCTGGTTGGTACAAACTCGATTAAGAAGTTTTAGGTTTCAGTAGTTTTGAAGGTATCCCAGGTTTGATTGAAGGAAGTAGCGTATACACGCAGGATGGGTTTAGTAAAGTAGTGTATACATTCTGATGCATGATTTTTGAGGTTGCAGTTGGTTCTAAATGATGTGCAGGTTTTTGGGTTCAACACAGTGTTCTGGTGACAATGATCTAACTGATCAGATTAACTGATTATTGGTTAATGTAGTTTGAAAGTTTTGATCGGTCTAGTATGAAAATTTGATGAAACGAGGCCTTCATATGTATTGTTGTGTATCGGGAGCATCCAATCTAAAAATTTATGAAACGTGGTCCCTGGAGGAAGAGAGAAGGTCGTATCCTTATGTAGGCCAACACCTGTGTACTAGTAAACACATTGGCTGGTACAAGAGCTAGGGAGTTGTAGCTCCCTTCTAGCAAAAGCTAGAAAATGATAGAAGGTTGTAGCCTTCTGCAGGTGGGTTCCTGCGTATTGGTATGATTCTACACTAGTACAAGATTGTAAACAAATTTTCTTATTATTAAAAGAAGACATTGACGACAACAACAGGTGGTTTTCACCCACATTGAGTTTCCACCTTAAATCTTGGTGTTCATGTGTGTTGCTTATGTGATGGGTTATTATATTTTTACTGCATTATTTAATAAGTTAATGATGCACTGGTTATAGATCAACACATGATAAATTAACTAAATCATAAGTTCTCTAGGTATACGTTGTTTTCTCTAATCACAGTAGTGTGTACACACTAGTTCACTTCACAGAAGTGGCGTATATAAATTTGTTTGGGAAATGAAAAATTATTGATCTGATAATACTGATTCAACCCCCCCTCTCATTATTATTTCCAACAATTGGTATCAGAGCAGGTCCTTCTGAAGAAGCTTGATCGCTTGAAGGAAGTTCTTTCAAGATGAATAATCATGAAGGCATGGGATCCATCAGACCACCAATATTCAATGGGAGCAACTTAGAATATTGGAAAATAAGAACCAGAGCTTATCTACAATCGCTTGGAGTTGATGTTTGGGAAATTGTGGAAGGAGGATATCAATTTCCAGCGACAATTCCTATAGACTCTGCAGGTAAGAAGTTATACGAAACCAGTGCAAAAGCTGTCAATACGTTATTTGGAAGCCTGTCTGAATCATAATTTGTTAAAGTCATGCAACTCAAAACAACCAAAGAGATATGGGACAAAATCATTCAGGGCTACGAAGGAGACTCGTAGGTAAAACGTGCTAAGCTTCAAACTCTCAAAATTCAGTACAAAACTCTTAAGATGCATAGTGATGAAAGTGTTGCTAGTTACTTTTTACGTATAGATGAGATTATTAATTGTATGTAGAATCTGGATGAAGAGATAAAGGAAGTTACTTTAGTTGAGAAAATTTTGAGATCTTTGTCTTCTAAATTTAAGTCAAAAGTCTCTGTCATAGAAGAAAAACAAGATCTTCAGACTATCACTATGACTCAACTTCATGGAATCATAACTGCCTTTGAAATGAGAAAAGAAGGTCCATCAGATATGAGAGAAGCCGCATTTAAAGCATCAGCAAAGGGAAAAGAAAAGGAAGAGCACAATGAATTAGGACACATTTCAGAAGAAGAAGATGAGGTATATTTTGTCAAGAAGCTTCAATGGAGTTCCGAAAGATTCAGAGGTAAGCTACCTTTTAAATGCTTTGCTTGTGGTAGAGTTGGTCACTATGCTACCAAATGTCCTCATAAAGATAAATATGAAAAAGGGAAGGAATATGCAAAAGGAAATAGAAAATAGGTTATGAATAGGAGTTACTATAAGCATGAAGATAGTGATGGTTTATCTAATAGGGATGAAGATGAAATTGAACAAGATTATAGACTACTCATGGCTTATGACAATGATGATTTTTTGGATGCATTAGAAGAGGAATACTTTATTGAATAAATAACTAAACTCAAAATCTGTGTAGAAGAAAAGAATATGATCATAGATACCTTGACACACCAACTTGTTGAAAGAGGAAAACACAGTGAAAATCTAGAATGTGAAATTGTAGGTCTAAGAAAAGATCTTGAGAAGACAAAATCTCTTAATCTTATATTTGCTAAAGGATCAGAAACTTTAAATGAAATCATTAATGTTCAATGTTATCCTATGATAAAGACAAGTCTTGGATATACTGAAGATTCATCTCAATCATAGAAGTCGTCAGCCTCCACTAGAAGCTATATTGATGCAGCAAAGACTAGTGAATAGTATGTCAATCATCAACAAAAGTATAAAATTACTCATCAGGTAAATCATAATCAATTTAATCCAAGGATGAATATCAGTAGAACTCGCAATCAATGGGTAAACAATACCAAAAGATACTATGATCACATAAATTTATTTAATGGGCAATGTTTTTCATGTCATAACTTTGGGCACAAGTCTGCTCAATGTGTTTCTTACAAAACCATCATGACTAGAGAAGCACGAAATCAAAGGAGTGCGATAGGAATCAAGAAAAGTTCCTATAATAATTTTTCTCCTCTTGAAAATGAAATAGAATGTTTGATTTGTAACAACTTTGGTCATGAAAAATCTGAATGCAGGAGAAAATTTTGGTCAACACTTCAAAAGGAGAAAACAACATTAAATACCAAGATATGGAGAATAAAGGAATCTTAATCAGAAAGGTGTGGCATAGCTTTGTATGCAAATGGACAAGAAAATTAGTGGTACATTGACAACAGATGCTCCAAACACATGACAGGTGATAAAAAGAAACTTCATTTATATAATGCTTTAGAAAAAGAAAAGAATGTCTCATTTGGAAATGACACTCTTGCTATCATTAAAGGTAAAGGCTATGTTTTCTTGAAAGAAAAGGTTAAAGTTGGAAATGTCATGTATGTAGATAGTTTAAATCATAATCTATTGAGTGTCAGTCAAATGTGTGATCAAGGAAATGAAGTGGTATTTCGATCAAACAGATGTGTGGTTTGTGATCTTGATACAAGAAATACCATGATCAAGGGGACAAGAACTCCAAACAACTTATATATACTTAAAGGAGGACAACAACAATGCTATCTAAGTAAAACAGATGAAAACTGGCTATGGCATAGAAGATTGGGACATCTATGCTCTTCTCAAATAAGAAAAGCATGCAGGCTCAAGGTAGTTCATGATCTTCCAGATATCAACATCCAAAAAATACCATATGCAAATCATGTCAAATCAGTAAGCAAACCATAGTTCACTTCATTGAAAAAGAAGGGTTAGCAAGTAAACCTCTTGAACTCATCCATACTAATTTATGTGGACCAACAACGAAAAAGTCACCTCGTGGAGAAGAATACTTTATTTTATTTATTGATGATTTTTCTAGGATATGTTGGATAGGTATACTAAGGCACAAAGATGAAGCGTTTGAAATGTTTAAAGCCGTCAAAGATTTAGTTGGAAATGAATCAGATCGAAAAATCAAATGTATCAGATCTGATCGAGGGGGAGAATCCATATCAGATGAATTCTTTCACTTTTGTGAACAACACGGAATAAAAAGGAAATTCTCCATCGCAAGAACTCCTCAACAAAATGGTGTGGTAGAAAGGATGAATATAACAATTCAACAAATGGCTCAAGCTATGCTAGATGAATATGGAACTAATGCAACCTTCTAGGGTGAAGTTGCATTTGTTGCTATAACTATTCTCAACAAAGTTAATTTTCGAGTAGATAGAAATCAAATTCCATATGAACTTTGGTATGATAAGCCTCCTAATGTAAAACACTTTATAGATTTTGGAAGCAATTTTTTTATCAAAAGGACTGATGAAAAACTTGGTAAGTTTGAACCTAGAGCAGACGAAGGAATTCTTCTTGGTTATTCATCCAGAAGTAAAGGATACAAATGTTATAATAAAATACTTCAGAAAATTGTTGAAAGCATTGATGTCGTAATTGATGAAGCATGCATAAATCCGGAACAAATGAAATCAACAAAGGAATATGATAGCGAGGAAGTTGGGGAATGCTTTCCCGCATCAAATCAAAATGATATAAAAGAAGAAACCAATGAAGCACCAGAAGAAGATACAACAGACAGGGAAAAGACTACATCCAAATATGTTCAGAAGAATCATCCAAAATCTCAATTCTAGGAGAAATGGGGGCTAGGATACAGACAAGAAGAACTCTTACAGGGACCTCAAGCTATCTAGCATTACTATCTTCCACTGAACCTCAGAATGTAAATGAAGCCTGCAAAGATGAATGTTGGGTCAAGGCCATGGATGAATAACTTGACCAAATTGAAAAGAATGATACTTGAGAGTTAGTTCCTATACGTCATGATAAAAATGTTATAGGAACAAAATCAATATTTAAGAACAAGCTGAATGGGAATGGAGAAGTTATTAGAAACAAGGCCAAACTTGTTTGTAAAGGGTATTCTCAATAAGAAGGTATATAGTTTGAAGAAACTTTTGCACCCATTGCTAGACTTGAAGCCATAAGGATGTTTCTTGCTCTTTCTAGTTTTCGAAAATTTAAAGTATATCAAATGGATGTAAAATCAGCCTTCCTTAATGGAGACTTAGAAGAATAAGTTTATATTGAACAACCAGAAGGATTCATTCTTGGAAATGATGCAAAATCTCGTGTGCAAGCTTAAAAAGGCTCTCTATGGTCTGAAATAGGCTCCAAGGGCTTGGTATTACCGCCTTGACAAATATCTACAACAACAAGGTTTCACAAAAGGTTTTGTTGATAGCAATTTATACACAAAGGTTGAAAATGATAAATTGCTAATTATTGTTGTTTATGTTGAAGATATCATCTTTGGTAGCAATGAAGAATCCATGAGTCAGGATTTTGCTTCAGTAATGCGACAAGAATTTGAAATGTCATTACTTGGTGAACTTACTTATTTTCTTGGTCTGCAAGTACAACAAACCAAAGATGGTATCTTTATTTCACAAACCAAATATCTCAAGAAGATCTTGAAGAAGTATGGAATGGAAGATTCTAAACCAGTATGTACTCCAATGGTAACAGGATGCAGTCTCAATTCTAACGATGAATCACTAGTAGTAAACCAACCAACTTACATATCTATGATTAGAAGTTTGCTTTATCTAACAGGTACCAAACCTGATATCATGCATGCAGTAGGAATTGTTGGAAGGTTCCAAGCAAATCCAAAGGAATCACATCTCTAGGCAGTCAAAATAATTTTCAAATATCTTCAAGGAACTCAGGAATTTGGACTATGGTATCCTAAAGATACATACCTTACTCTTCATGCATATATAGATGCAAATTGGGTAGGAAATGTTGATGATCGAAAGAGCACTAGTGGAGGCGCATTCTATATGGGTTCTTGGTTAGTTTCATGGTTCAACAAGAAACAAAGTTCAATTTCCTTATCTATAGCTGAAGCAGAATATGGGGTTGTTGCATCTTGCTGCACACAACTACTTTGGATGATGCAAACATTGAAAGACATTCATATCACATGTACTCCACCCATCTCCATTCTATGTGATAATACAAGTGCCACCAATATTTGAAAAAATCCAGTCATGCACTCCAAGACCAAATGCATACCCATTAAGTACCATTTTCTACGAGAATAAGTGCTTGAACAAAAGGTTAAATTGGAGTATATTCCCACCAAAGAATAGGTTGTTGATATATTCACTAAACCACTTCCTAGAGAAACATTTGAATTTTCAGACAAAGGTTGGGAGTAGTTACTGCATCATCCTACTCTTAAATCCAGTTTTCAGAGGAAGGTTATTATACACGGGTTTCATGAAGTATAGTCGCGTATACACGTAGGTTTCTATGGTTGAAGGAGCGTATATGTTTTTCTGACAGAAAAATAATGGGTCTGACTCTGATATGCGTGCTTTGTCTGATAATGATGATTATAGTCTGACAATATGCTTTTTTCATTGATTTTTATCTAACTGGAAAATATGCCTTGATGAATGACTTGTTGACAATGCACAGGTAGCGTAGGTTCAAGGGGAGCATTAGCCTTCACACACATTCTGCATTGTTGGCATTTTGGTTGTTGAATTTAGCTATGATTTATTGTTTAAGTCATAGGGTGTGATATGACTTCTTTTGTCATAGTCTATATTTGAATGATTCCTATTAGACAGATGATGTAATTTGTGTCCCAACTTTGCATGGGATGGATGATGTAAAATTTGTTGTATTTTTGTAATGTATAAACAATTGGTATATCCCCACTTGGTTGGGTGTATGAGTCAAATGTGGTGTATCCCCACTTGGTTGGGTGATTGATGTATGTATGAGTCATTGGTAATAAGGAGGTCATACTCACTTAGTCGAGTTATAGATTCATTTTATTCCTTTGAATCATATCTCTGCAGACTCCGCATGTACTCAGAGGGAGTATGGACAACATAATGTATATCAAAGGAGGAAAGCTGCTTGGTCTGCCCTTTGCCCTTGATGTCAAAGGGGGAGATTGTTGGAATTATGCTACAAGTGTTGTCCTTGATGGAAACTCACTCACAGATCAATTCAGTTTTGATAAAAGGAAACTCACAGTAAAACAAGAATATTCAGAGGTAACTGGGCAGTGGTACAAAAGAATAGTAAGATGGAACTAATGTCTACTGATGAGAATAAAGAAGGTGAAGGAAAAGGTTGATGTAAAGTAGTTTAAGAAGTATATGCAGGTCCACTTAGTTAAAATGGTGTATACGCGCTGGTACACAGAAGAAAAAGAGTGTATATGTATACACACTCTCTCACAAGAGGAAAAGCGTGTACAAGTTGGAAAATCAAGGTTTTGGTCCAAGGTATTTGGTCTGAGGTATTTGGTCCAAGGTATTGGTACTAAGTGGTTTTGGTCTGAGGTATTGAGAAAGGTCTAAAACTATATAAGGAGGAGAAGATCATTAGGCCAGTGTGTGCAAGTGAATGGGTTTCTAATGAATACTTCTATTTGAAGTATATTTTATGTTGTAGGGGCTATGTTGGTGATTTGATCTGAAATATTTTGTGCACCTTGAATTCAATGTTGGATTAGGATCATGAGACCTGAAGTGAGTTATCATTGAATGATTTGATATTGGTTAGGCCAGATCTAATTGTGCACACCTATTTTATTCTTTAAATGTCATGATCTGGGTTTGTCTGAAGTCCGAAATAGTAGCGAACTTATCAGTTAATATTTATAGATCTGTATGCTTGTTCATCTCAGTAAGAGCGCGTGTACACATAGGTTATACTCTTCCAAGTAGCGTATACAAAATAAAAGCCTTGTCTTCAGATCTGACTGATCTATCAGATCAATTATATTGTTTTACTGTTGTCTATCAATGAAGTCTTCTTGGATCTAAAACTAAAACTGAATGCATAAGGAGTTTGATATCAGATTGATTGATTGTATAACTAGGGTGACCTCTGCTACCGCCTATGTGAAGCTCTGTAAATTGATGATAGATGTTCAGTATATTGCTAGTTGGTATAGATTCGATTAAGAAGTTTTAGGTTTCAGTAGTTTTGAAGGTATACGCAGGTTTGATTAAAGGAAGTAGCGTATACACGCAAGTTGGGTTCAGTAAAGTAGTGTATACATTCTAATGCATGATTTTTGAGGTTGCAGATGGTTCTGAATGATGATGCAGGTTTCTGGGTTCAACATAGTGTTCTGGTGACAGTGATCTAATTGATCAGATTAATTGATTATTAGTTGATGCAGTTTGAAAGTTTTGATGGGTCTAGTATGAAAATTTGATGAAATGAGGCCTTCATGTGTATAATTATGTACCAGGAGCATCCGGTTTGAAAATTATGAAACGTGGTCCCTGGAGGAAGAGAGAAGGTTGTAGCCTTCTGTAGGTCGGTGCCTGCGTACTAGTAAACACATTGACTGGTACAAGAGCTAGGGGGTTATAGCTCCCTTCTAGAAGAAGCTGGAAAACGAGAGAAGGTTGTAGCCTTCTGTAGGTGGGTGCCTGCGTATTGGTATGAGTCTGCACCAGTACAATATTGTAAACATATTTTCTTATTATTAAAAGAAGACAGAGATGACAACAACAAGTGGTTTTCACCCACATTGGGTTTCCACCTTAAATCTTGGTGTTCATGTGTGTTGCTTATGTGTGATGGTTTATACTATTTTCAATTATTTAATGAAACACTCCAAAAATTGTAATGTTTCCATTAATCACCACCCTCTCGCTTTAAAAAACCCTGCATCACTCTGCATTAGCCCCTTTTTCCCATTTCAATTTATCTATATAGGTTTTGACCCAAAGAATTTTGAGTGCACCAATGCCCTCTATAACAACATTCCCTTCTGTAAATTTATCAATTGTAGTTTGGTAACACTATTTCCTAAGCCTCAATTACAGTCAAAGATGTCATCTCATAAAGGAAAAGCGAAAAGGGTTGTTGAAATTCTAGTATTACCTCCTGTTTATAACCTAGATGAATTTCCTTTGGTTGACACACAATATAAAATTGAAAAAATCTAGTGTGAGTTTGACTTGTATGAGCTTCATAACTGGGAAAATACAAAATTCTTAGATAACAGTGATGACTTGAGTATCTAGGAGTCATTTTTGCCTCAATTTATTTTTCCCCAAACTCATGTCTTCCAAGAATTTTTTACATGATCTCATCTTAGGTATCTCCCTAGCCAGAAGGCTGTAATTGCCCAAAATAATGAAATCTTATTCACAATTACACCAAAAGCTATCTTCCAAGCTCTTCAGATCAATCCTCAAGATCCCTTGCATCCATTTTCCACATATTCACTCATGGAAATATACCAGAAGCTTATTTTCTCTCAACATGCCCATTTTTTTTAGTCTTTTCTACCTAAAAATTCTGAGTTACCCAGAAATAATCCCCCATATTTTGCTTCTATTTTCCCTAAAATGTCAAGGCAAGTTATTTATATGGTTACTTGCCTATTAGGTTATCCCACAAATCAATGGGTAGATGAAGTGGTGTTAGGATTTTTTTAGTGTTTTCAATTGGTCAGAAGTCATCAATCATTTTTAACTATAGTCAGTATCTATAAAATATTATTCATGATCAATTTCTTAAGTTGACTGCTGAAGGTGGATTCAAACACCAATCAATCCTTCTATATTTGATGTTGTTATATAAAGAATACAAGTTAAAATTTTAGTTGCAGAAGGCAGATGTATTGGAAAAAGCACTATTAGTCATTCACTGGAGTTCCTTGGTCAGAAATAATATAGAGGAATATTCATTTAGTAATTTTTTAGATCAATGTTTACATGTATCCTTCTGTCTTGTTAGAAGCAATGTTATAACAAGGATTTCACCAGAAATCAAAAGAGTTTTACATCTTACAGAACAAGCCAAGGTTGGAGACTGATATCTTTACCAGAATTATACATAAATTTGAATCTATGGATGTGAACTCCCTCCCTATAGGTTGCCAGTTTTTGTACCACTAAGAATCTTTGCCTTGGAATATATCAGACAAATTTTGAATATGGATGACCTACATTTTAGGTCAAGAAAGTAGAAGGCACAGTTTAAACTAAAGGCACATATTGGTCCTTACATCGTCAACACCATAGCTACAACAATGGAAGCAAGTGATTTACTGAAGAAGATGAGGTTCAAGATAAGTTTCACATGGTCTTATGATCAATTAGTGATAATTTCACAATTAAGAGTTGAGAAGAATACCACACCTTGTGCACATACACCTAGACCAGAAATAAAGCAATATGCCAATCAAGAGGAGTGGACAGAGAATACACTACAAGAGGCTAAAGAGAAAATTGTCAGTCGGACATCTCTTTAAACTCCTATTTCAAAGGAAAAAAGAAGCTAAGAGATCAAAGGAAAGTATGTCTCCTTCAGATTCAAGGTCTCAAGCTGCAGACTTTCATGTTTTCAAGAGAAGAAAGAAGACAGGTCCTAAGACAAATACTTAGACTAACACTAAAAATGATACTCAAGCAAATACTCAAGAAGAATCATCAGAAGAAAAGGGATCACATGAAAAAGCTACAATTTTTTGACAGGTCTTCCTACCACTTCCTTCTCACACATTGAAGAGACAATAGAGTCACTTGTATCTTCTACATCCCAGATTACAACACATAAAACATTTTTTCTAGATATAGAGAGATTAAGAAGAAGAATGAAGCATTGAAGGCTACAATATACTCAGAATTTTGGAATCAGACTTCTACTACTCAACACATATTGTTGTCTAAACTTGATACAGAGAAGGGATAGTTTCAATTAGCCTTCTTCGAACCTACAATTCCAATTCATAAAGGTGTAGAAGACTACAAAGCCTCTATCTTTTCTTTTGATACCAAGAAGATTCATGCAATCTCTCAGATTGACATGCATAAACAAGCTAGTGAAATGATATAATCAACATTAAAAATTTCAATGATGGAATCCTCCAAGATCCAAGCCTCTCTAAACAACATGCATTCATAGCTAAAGATAGAGTGAATGTCATCCTTTGCTAAAGACACCAGTACCAAAGCTCTTGAAGATTTGGTGATTAAAACTATGATACGATCCTAGTGACAACAAACTAGCCAACGATATGATTAAAAACAAGAATGATGATATTCAAGCTCTGAGAAAGCAAGTCAAGCTTCCAACCATAGAGCACCCACAGACCAAAGAAATCCCTCAGCTATAGGTAGAGAAAGAAAATTTGTTCAAATTGATAGTTGAACGAAACATTCAAATCCAGAAAATGGAGACAGACATGGAGGCACTTTTGAAAGAAAAAGAAATCTTGGTAGCTACAGGTACATCAACACAATACAAAGTACAGAAAACAACAACAACAACCTCAATAGAAAGGGGAGAAACATCCATTGTAGGTTATTCTGAAAAGTTAGTAAAAGCTCTGGGAGAGTTATCATTAACCAACCAAGAAAATGAAAGATTGTTAGCATAATTGAAAAGAATGGAGGAAAATAAGATCAAAGATGACAATGCTTATTTAGCATAATTGAAAAGAAAAATCAAGCTTACTCAATAGATCAGAAAGTATAAAAATCAATCATTAATAACACAAATGTTGGCAGATGCCAAGAAAAGCATATGGCATAACATTAATGCAAATATCACAGAGATGTGGTTAATATTCCAGATTATATTTGAGCAGGAGGAACTACTATAGAATATAAAGCAATAGTTGAACGAACAAAGGTTGAAATTGAACATAGACCCACAAAATCACACATGATTATCAAGATGTTGAACTCCAAGATTAAGGATGAGCTCGAAGAACTTCAAATTCAAGAAAGAACATGCACAGTCATGGAAGTGAAAAGAGTTATAACAAAGAAGAACCTGATGATAAAACTTGAAAATAAGTGCAAAGAGTTAGAACTACAAGTAAAGAGATTTAACAGAAAATTTAATTTGTTGCAAGACAAAGGGCTTCCACCTTTGAGAACTTATAATGGAAAATTGATTCCATTAGAGAACTACCAGAACCAGTTGTGTAATATAGTTGTAGATACATCCAAATTTATCAAAGTGACGAGAATAATAAATGGATAAGCTTTCATGGAAGGCCTACAATATGAACTCTTCATTCAACATGAAATCCATCATCCGTTTCTCAATAAACCAACTTTTCAAACATACATAGAAATGGTTTAAAGATTTCTAAATATGGTAAATTTCTCTATTCATAGTGAAGAAAGATGGGATAAATTGTTGGAGCTCGTTGAATAAAATAAAACAAAAATCCTACAGGTTAGAAGAAGTCAAACAAAAGAAGCATAAATGTAGCTACAATCAACAATAACACTCCTCAAAGTGTGAAAAGAACATCTGAATTAGTCCAGGATTGCTATCATTTAGTTCTATTGTTGAAATATCTACATCTTCTAGTAGATATTCTTTTATAATTAATTTTATTTTGAAATCCGAATTATTTAAAGATATACTCTATAAGTATTTTGTAAAAATGATAAGAAATTGTTGTATTATGTAAAAAGAGAAGATTTGTCTTTGATTGTAAGTCGTGGACTTTAATTTGAAGTAATCAATTCAGAAATACAGAGGCAGTATTGTTTCAGAATTCTTGTGTCACATAAATGGTGATGTTTTCCTCTTTGTCAAATTGTTTTTCCTTCTAAGTTTTCACATGGATGTGTTTTCTTGATTGATTCAAGAAGATTACGAGCTGAATTTACTTACAGTACTCTGCTTTCGCTTGTTTAAACAATCTTAATATTTTCTTTATGAGATTAAATATAAAATTCATTTAAATATGCTTTATATTTACTTTATTCTCACCTATATTAATCTTATCCATGCTACATATAATTCATTAGATCTAGGAGTTTGCCTACCTTTCCTTGTTTAGTTAAATATTTTCATGACTCCATGCCAAATGGACTTTTCTTTCATTCTACAACCAAAACTTTGAAAAAACCTATCTTGACCTTTCATATCTAGCCTAAGAACTAAACAATAAAATTAAAATCATATAGAGAGAGCCCCCTCTGAAGCTGGAAGGACTAGAACCCAACTTTAAAAGTGGTTTGTGGTTACCTCTATGGTTTCCTTTTCAGTCTAGGAAAATTATGGAGTGCTAAAATTCTGGCGACCATACTCGGGAACTAAAAGCTAAACCTTCCCTGGTAAAATTTTGAATTGAAAATTTTATAGCCTATTTCCTGTGGGTGACAGTGAGTTAGGAAATATTTAGGTTGAATTATTCACCCAAAAGTTGTGCATTTACGCAGTTGTGACAAGTTCCCTTGAAATCGGGCTCCTAGAAAGGTTTGCACAAGATCGCATCCAGATCCTAATTCTCCTAAAGTTGTGAGTGATCCTGAGAGGTTGATTAGGAAAAAAAAACCTTGAAGAAAGTCAAGCAAGCAATAGCCCTCTACTGAGATCTCACTCACTCCCTGAAAGCCTTCTAAAAATCAAAGATATTGAGTTTTATTTGCCTTTTGAGCATAGTCTTTTGAGAACCAAATCAAAAATATTTGCCGCTAAAACAATTTTTGATGAAACCAGCTTAAAACCATACATCTCAGCACAAAACCTTGTTACTTTAGAATCTGATAAATATGTGTTACAACAGTTTGAAAATATTGAAAGTTTAGTAACCCAACTGAATCAGGCTACTAAAAAACCATTCATAGTTCAACAAACTGTCATTTCTTCTTCTACTCCATCATTGACCTCCCCTATGATTCCTCCTTTTTCTACTGACCCTATCACATTTGTTATCCATAATCCTCTTATAACAACTCAACAGATCACAACTCCGCCAGCTTTGCCACCTGTAGCATCAGGCACAATTACAATTTCATCTACCTCTTATATTCCAATCATGGCAACCCATTATGCCCCTTTGGTTTTGCAACAACCACTAAATGATATGCCACTGAACTATTCACAACGTATACCCAAATTCAATGGCACTAGTCCTACTACAACTCAACAACACATTGATATTATGAATGATTTTGCAGACCTAGAAGAGGTTGATGATGATGATGTTCGAATAAGATTTTTCTCTCAAAGTTTGATAGGTGAAGTGAGAAAATGGTATAAGGGATTGGCAGTAGGTAGTAATGCTAATTTACAACAATTTCATCAAGTTTTTCTCTCTCGTTTGGAGGTTAAAAAGAATCCATTTTAGATTCTTGCAAAATATGAAAGTTTAAGGAGAGCTCCAGGGGAGTCAGTTCAAGATTATTCAGATAGATTCAACAACTTTTATAATTCTATTCTTGCAAAAATAAAGCCCCCACCAAGGTTTTCTTTACTTTGATATCCAGATGGTTTTGATGGTTATATGTCTTATCAGTTGAGAGAAAGAAATACAACTACTTTAGAGGAGATGAAAAAGAATGTTGTTAGTGCAGAGGCCAATCTATTGGCCAAGAAAGCTAAGTTGAGGTCTGAGAAGAGAGTGACCATTAAAGAAGAAAATTCTTCATCACTAGATGTAAAACTGGACACTTTGGTTAAAACTATGGAGAGAATGACTTTGACAAATAGAGTTGCACCAAAAGAACCACAAGGGGGTCGTCAGATTAGGAATCCAATTTTTAGAAGACAAAAACCCCAAATTAAGCAAAGAGAACCAAGAAACCCAGTAGATCAACAACAAATTAGCCCTCCTTTCCAGGAAAATTATGCCAAGGAAGAAAATGAGACAACAGATAAGCCAGAAGAGAATTAGATCAATCTTCTTGGTGAAGGATAAACAGATAATGTTTTCTTGACCAAAGAGGAACAAGATTTGTTCTTTTTTATCACAAAACGATGTGATGCCTATAGAATCAGAGGATTACAAAAAGGGCTATCAAAATGCAATTATGGAAGTGCATAAAAAATATAATTTGAGAAATAAAAAATCTACAACAAATCCTCCTAAAAAGATCCAAAATGATACGCCTTCTACAAGTCAAACAAAGGTTGATCCTCCAAAGGAAGCCCATTAAAGGAAAGATACAAAAGTGAAAGAGGTAGAAAAACCTCTACCTTCTTTTAACCTTGAAAATGAGTTGTCAAAGGTTAAAATTTATGTTCCATTGACTGAATTAATGAAAAAGGATGTATATAGAAGTCATGTTTTAAAATCACTAAAGATAGAAGAAGGAACATATGCTGTAGATATAAGTGATGACCAACCTAGATTTATGTTTGGACCAGAAGTTGAGGTAAAATCACAATATGGTAATATGCCACCATTTTATGTTAGTCATAACATTCATGATTTCATTTTGCTCAATTCCATGCTAGATTTGGGTGCTTCACATAATCTCATGCCAAAAGTGATTATGGAGAAACTCAGATTAGATATAACCATACCATATAAAGACCTTTTCTCTTTTGGTTCAAGCAGGGTAAGATGTTTAGATTTGATCAAGGATTTGTGTTTGAACCTTACCCAAATCCAAACAAAAAGTATAGTGATGGATATTGTTTTGGTTGATATCCCTCTAAAATATGGAATTCTCTTGTCAAGGTCTTGGGGAGCAAAGTTGCAAGGCACATTGCAAATGGATATGACATATGCAACTATTCCTATTTTCAGGAAACAAAGGAGATTGTACAGGGAGACTCTTATGAAATATATGGTAATCAATCAAGACAACCCCAAATTACCCACTCTATTTTGTACATTCAGACATGGATTCTTTCATTTTATATAATGACATATGTTTGGAAGAAGGAATCAAGACATGGAAAGTCAATCAGAAAAAATAAGGGATGCAAATTTAAAGGCTGAAACAAAATATGATAATGATAAAGGCCTTTGGCATATGGATTTTAATGGGGTAGTCGGCAAGGAAGGAGTCGAGGCTAGTGTATGGATCATAGACACAAAATCAGGCATGTCAAGGAAGTATTCCTACAAGCTTGCCTTCCAATGGACCAACAATGTTTCCGGATGTGAGGCACTTATTTTTGGGTTGCATCTATTGAAAAGATCATGAGCTAAAAGGATTTCGGTCCATGGAGATTCAAAACTCATCATAAATCAAATTAAAGGTGAGTATTCAACCAAACACCCTAGGTTGAGGGCATACATAAATGTTGTTTTAGATTTTTTGCAGTGCTTTCCAAAGTATCAGTTGTCTTTCATTCCTAGAAATCAGAATGTGTTTGTTGATGCATTAGCTACCTCATCAAGTACATGTAAGATTCCTTTCCACACAAATAAGAAATATGAGATTGTTATCCTAGATAGAGTAAGATACTGGGAAGTGTTTGACAATGACAAACAATTAGATAATTTCTTGCAATTAAAGGGGGAGTTTCAAAATTTGCATATTGATGTAGAAAATAGTGTTGATGTTAATAGACATGAAACTATTTTGAATCAAATCAGTGAGAACTCTGATGAACATGAAACAAAGTTTGAAATCCTGCAGTTAAAGGACAATGTGATACCAAGAGGTTTGGTACCACTTGAAGAATTATTCGATTTCAATGATGTGGCTCAAAAGCGCAAAGTTCAACCTACTAGAATTGAAGTGGAGGACTGTAACATAGGGACTAAAGACAAACCAAAGAAATGTGAAGATTTCTAAGTCTTTACCTTCGGATTTGAAGTAGAAATACATTAATTTAATGAGATAATACTCTGATGTTTTTTAATGGGGATACGAGTACTTAAAGGCCTATTGCACAAGTATCTTTCATCATACTATTCCTATCAAAGAAGAGCATAAACCTTTCAAGCAGAAGCTGAGGAGAGTGAACCCTTTTCTACTTCCCTTAATTGAGGAGGTAAGGAATCTTTTTGATGCCAAGATTATTGTACCTTTGTGATTTTCTAAATGGTTATCAAATCTAGTACCAGTGAGGAAAAAGACAAGAGAAATAAGGTTATGTGTATATTTCTGGAATCTCAATAAGGTTTCTCTCAAAGATAATTACCCTTTACTGAAGATGGATCACATTTTGAAGTAGGTAGTTGGTTCTAGAAGAATTTATTTAATTGATGTTTTCTCTTGTTACAACCAAATTTTAGTGCATCCAGATGATCAAGACAAAACAACCTTCACAACACCATGGGGAACATTCATGTATGTAAAGATGCCTTTTGGGATTATGAATGCAAGGGTAACTTTTTTATAGAGAAATGGATATTTCTTTTGCAGATGAAAAAGAAAGATTTATTGTGATACATCTCGATGAAGTCACCGTGTTTTCTAAAACTGATGAAGATCATTTATTTCATTTGAAAATTGTCTTTGAGAAATGTATAAAATTTTGTATTTCTTTGAATCCTAAAAGGTATCTTTTCGGTTTGGAAGAAGGTAAACTACTAGGCCATATAATTTCCAAAGATGATATTAGAATTGACCCAAGTAGAATTGAGGCTATCATGAAAATTGATCCCCCATGGAACAAAAAGGAAGTACAGTCTTTCATTGGTGGGATAATTTTTTCTGAGGAGGTTTATTCCGAATTTGGTTGAAATTTCGAGAGCTATCACTAACATGTTGAGTAAGGAAAATGAAATAAAATGGAATGTTGAAGCAAAAATGTCATTCAGTGAGGTAAAGTCATCCTTGACTCATGCTCTTGTTTTGGCTAGTCCTCATTACACTAAGGATTTCATTATCTTTTCCTTTGCTTCAGAGCACACTATTGTGGTAGTACTAATGCAGAAAAATCGAGAGAATTAGGAGCAACCCATATATTTTTTTAGTCGGGGGTTAAGAGATGCTTCTTTGAAATATAATATTATGGAAAATCATAATTTTTCCTTGGTAAAAGCCTTGAAGGATCTCAGAGTGTATATATTGCATTCTCATATATTTGCTTTTGTTCACAGTGTAGTAGTAAATGACATCCTTACTCAAAATGATCTAGAAGGGAAGAGAGGTAAGTGGATAGTTGTTATGTTAGAATATGATACTGAAATTAAGCCCACAAAACTTATTAAGGGTCAGGGAATTGCCAAATTGATGGTTGAATCAAATTTTCATTCATTGGATATCAATTTTATTGTTGCTCATGATGATGAAGAAGAGTTTGTCCAACATGTATTAGAAAACTTTGTTGCTTCCCCTTGGTATACGAATATTATTTATTTCTTGTGGGACCCCCTATATCGGGGAAACAGGGCACTCCATCCACCAGAGGATCAACGAACATGCAGCTGACCTAAGACATGGGAGAACCAAGTCCTCAACGTTAGCAGAGCATGCAGAAAAGACCAAGCATCATGTTTGTATAGAGGAGGCCAAGGTTATTGCCAAGGTTGCGCAGTTCCATCACCGTAAATTCAGGGAAGCTATTGAAATTGAAAGAAGGCCTAACAATCTCAATAGAGATGACAGTTGGAAGATCAGTAGTTGCTGGATCCCTACCCTTTCTTCTTAATCTTGCTTTCCTTTCCCTCCCCCCCCCCCTTTTTAACCTTTTATAGCTTTCGAAGTCCCCCCTTATTTCCCTTATCCTTCTCGTTTGAGCCTTATCTTTTCTTTCCTCCTAGGGTTTCTCCTTTGGCTCAGTGTTTTTCTAATGGTCCTTTTCTTGACCTTCTTGTTTTTTAAAAATGTTGTTAGTTAATTTAACAGCCCTAGAATAATATTTAATAAAAATAAAATAGAATAGCATTCTTGTCCCTATGGAATTAAATAAATTAATAACCAAAGAAAAACTTTCAAAAAACCCCCCTTTACTTATCCGTGAGGATTTTAATTGAAAAAATAAATAAATAAATAATTATTTAAAATTATTAATTTTTCTAACCCTTGAATTCTCTAATATTTTTTTTTTTGCTAAGTATGTTTAATCTATTAATAAGGAAAAAGCTATTTACAGAGAGAGCGCTTGCTGTAAAAGAGGACATACAAGCTTAGCATTCCAAAACACTGGTTTTGAGACTGCCCCAACAGAGGGGAAACCAGTCTGAAGGGATCAAAAATACCAGAAGACACATAGTCCATAGTTTTTCCAAACAATGCATACAAGTCAGCAAAAGCCGGCAGAACATCCAGCTGGATGTGCCTACATGGACAAAAATACAAAAAGAACCAGAACCTAAAAGAATTGCCACCTGGCATTGGGCATGACAAGCTCCGTGGTCGGCTCTTCCTTTATCTGGTAGCCCCAATTATCATTGTTGTCCAACGGATTTGGCTCACCAACTCCTTCCTCCCGTCGCGTGTCCTCCTCATCCTGCGTTTTCGTCTCCTTGCCTGGCGAGGCCTGTTGAGGCTTTGGATCCTCACCCCTGTTCTGCATTGCCTCCATCCCCTTCCTCCATTGCTGCCCTTCAAGCCAAATTTCCATGGAAGAACGTGAGTTCTGACGGGCTCCTGCCTGACTAGGCTCCGCCCTGAAAGTAGCACTTCCCGAGCAGAGGCCCTGATTGCTCTGAGCCGCTTCCTCTGTAAATAGGATGGAAACGGTAGCCGTGATGACACGCTGGTTCAGCGTGCTCCTGAAGTGGAAGAGCGTGGTGTGGGGGGATGGATTTCTTGGCAGGGGGAAGGGAGCCGAACGAAGACGCCCACGCCCACTCCTCGTATTGGGATAGTGGGGTTTGTCAGTTGTGGAGGAGGGAGAGCTCGAGGAGCTTCACCTTCTGGCTTGTTGACGAGAGCTTCCCCCTCTCGAGCCTCCCCTTCGGCTAATAAGACGTTGCCTCACCATGACTGAGCGGATGAAAGAGCGAGCGCTCAGAAGCAAACAGAGGAGAGCTTGAGCTTGCAGAGGGCGCGTCTCAGCAACACGACGGAGCTCGACCCTCTCCCATAACCCACCTCCTCCCGACCAACAATGCTTGTAAAGCCCTCTGTAAATGCCATAGTTGTCTCGGATTTTATCAAAATTCGCCGCGCCTCGGCTTTCCTCCGCCATTACTGCTGCATTCAATGCAGCCGAAGGCCGACTATCCCCAAAGCATGCGGAGGCGATGGTCTTGTCCTCTGCTCGCCTGTACCAGCCTATTTCCCTAGTGTGAGGCCATGTGATGGCCCTTGCAACTGTATTAAACACTTCATGCCATTGGCCATGTGGTTTGGGGCTGGCAGGTGTCGGTCGACACTGCTCCACCCCTGTCCCATCCACCTAGAGCCCTGTTGAAACACCCGCATCTGGGGTTGAATTCTCTAATATTAAAAACTTTCTAACTATTAATTGAAAATTGATTGTTAATATATATTTATATGTCCCTTTAACTTATAATTTGATCAAAATATATTTAACTATTCTTAGGTTTCTTTTATAACTAACTAATTTTTATATATTATAACTTTATAACTAACAATTTTTATTTTTAATTAATATTTAATTAATTAAAAATTAATTTATTTCAATATATAATTATAATATAGGTCCTTTTAACTTATATTTTTGATTAAAATATAATTTAGCTATTTATAAGATTATATTTTAACTAACTAATATTTTATAACTTTATAACTAAACAATTTTAGATAATTTAATTAAATTATTTTATTTTTTTTAATATATATTAATTTAAAAATTAATTAATTTTTTTTCCAATATATAATTTATAAATATGTCCTTTTAACTTATATTTTAATTAAAAATATAATTTAACTATTTATAGATTACTCTATAACTAACTAGTATTTATAATAACTGTGATAACTAACAATTTTAGATTAATTTATTTTTTACTTATTCAAATTTACTTTTTCTAATATATATTTATAATTATAAAATGATCCATTTCGTATTTTAATAAGAATATTAACTTATTTAATAAAGTTCTTAACCCATATCTAAGTCAACTAGCCGTTTCCTGGTCAATTCTAGTGGTCTAGAATGTTCTGCTATCTATTTAAGATGAAAAGTGTGATTTGTTCATTCAACTTGAACCACACTAGTTGGTTCGAAACGCGTCGACAAAGGTTTTCTTCATGTGATTTACGCTGAAACTCTACTTAATAAATGCTATGGATCACATAAGCCTCAATTCAACAACCTCAATCCATCTGATCCGTTTATTTGTTCAACCTTTAGCTATCTAGGTAATCTTCTAAATGATTTTTAGGTAAATTTTATTGCTTTCCAAATGTCTTTTTTGAAAATTTCAACAAAAAAAAGTTGTTTTAAAATTATCCTCTGCATGCACGTGGGTTGCCCACGGCAGATTCATGTATAGAATGGCCCTACATGCGACTGTGTAAATACTTAGCCCACATGTGCGCGGTTTTAAAATTTAAAACACAGTTTTTAATGATCCAAAACATTTGTTTTGCATAACGTTGATTACAAGGAGAGAAAGGTAACATAATGTGATTGATAATGAAGTGATCTATAATCAATTGGTGTTAGATGCTTTAAAATGATGCAGATCATTGAAATCTTTCAAAATGCCAAACATGAAGGCAAACACCAGATTGCTTGAGATGTTGATCCATTATTGGGATCCAAAAGAAGATGTTTTTATCATTGACCAAATGCCTCTAAGGATAAAAATAGAGGATATCTATGTTATCATCGGTCTTTCCCGAAGAGGAGGGAAGGTCAATTCGACAGGAAGAACAAGAGGGAACCTCAGTGTAGAGGACTATGTATGTATCCACTGCCTAGAGAACACAGAGAAGATTGGAACTCAAATTCCAATTAAACATGTAGAGAGCTTAGCCTTGAGAATCCTTCTCTTTACCATTGCTAGAGTGAATGGATCAACTTCTCTACACCAAGATTCTCGAGTTTCGATGTGTCTAGAAGTAGAGTGTCTTATGACAGTTTTTGATTGGTGCACACCCCTCTTGGCCAATATGAAAAAGAAACTTACGTCTATCCAAAAAGGTCAGACAAAAAACTTCGGATATGGAACCATCTTCTGCTCCTTTTTTTTTTAGAGAGTACTAGGGCTTCAACCCAAGGTATTTTCCACCACAAGCAGCCCGAGGGATCCTCAAATGGGAAGATGGGTTGATCTAATGAAGAGACTAGGGGGCAATGAGGTCCCTAGAAACACTTTTGATGACGATTTATTCTCCTGGTGGGAACAACAAGTCATAGTTGTTGAGGACTACCCCTATGTTGGCATGGACTTCAGAGGAGATCCAGATCTGGTATTACCACCGGATGCAGCGTATGGAGCCATAGTTACAAATATTTTTTTATTTTTTTATATTTTAGGATTTTTGGGATTTTAAGTATAAATAAACATAAATTTTTTTTTATGAGACAAATACTTGCAAAATTATTTTTATCATGACACAGATGTCGGACCAGTAATACCTGAGGGTCTACCTAGGCATAGGCGTCGCGGAAGAGACGTGAAGGGAGCCGTAGCTGAGACTGAGAGGAACCTCCATGTTGTACAGAGAAATTTGGTGAGGCTGACTCACCAGGTACCTATGGTAGCGATAGAAGACCTTCCAGAGAAGATGCAGAGGCACGTGGTAGGAGTGCCATGTGATTGGGTGCGACTATTTTGATGGGTGGAAAATGCCATCGTCTTCTTTTGTGCTTCTCATTATAAGCAGGACCCATAGATGGATGACCAGATATTTTTTATTAGACATGATTATGGGCATAAGCCCTAATTTTGTAGGACGATTTTGTCCCAATTTTGTATATTATTTTGAACATAAAACTTCTATCTATGTACCGACAATTTCACTGTGATGATCATATATATATAGATGACTCTTCGACTATTTTTTATTTTTAATGTGATGAATGATTTATGTTCCAACCTAATGCTTGATTAGCGATAAAATCTGTAAATGAATTTTTTGGTCATGGAATATGAATAAATGTGATATAAATAAATTATCTCTGTAATAAACACACTCTCAGAAATTGGCGATATAAATAAGGATCTCTCACACAATAGATGTTATTTAATTGAGATACCACCAGTTGTGAATCCAAGTATACTACTAATGAATCAATACCAAGAGATATTGTCTCAGATAATAAATTAATGACAGTAGTATATTCGGCGACATTTTTTGAAGTAGGACCGATACATACGCCTCTTGAAACCAACAACTAGTCGGATGGATAATAAATCACCCAAGCCGTGGAAGAAAGGTTATGGTTGTGTCTACTAGCACCATCAGTAAACCCTAGATATATCAAATCATCCATCAATACCTGCCAAAGTAGATCAAAAATATCGACATCACTACGAAACCAATAGATATATATGCACAAACATACAATATCTACAACCAAGAAAAATGTTAGGCCGAAGCCTAAGAAAAATAATTCTTGAGATAAAGCCCATTTCTGGGCTCTGCAACTCGTTTCCCTCAAAATCAATCAACTCATAAGCTCCCTTTTTCAAGACCTTTTTAACAATGAAGGGATTGTACCACATAGATTTGAACTTTCCTACCCCCAAGGCGTCTTTGTTTTGGTCATAAATCAAGACAAGGTCACCTTTAGAGAAAACCCTACGACGGACAACCTTATCATATTGATCTTTTACTCTCTTTTTATGAGCTTCGCTGATTATGGCAGCATCTCGACGTTGCTCATCTAGAGGTTCCAAATGAACGAGGTTTTCTTCAATATTAGAAGTATTTGGAAGAAGTTCAACAGGTAATTTAAGGAAATGAATTTCACATTCCACGGGAAAAATTGGTTCCAACCCATAAACTAGTTGAAATGGAGTAAAACATGTAGAACTCTTGACTAACATTTGGTATGCCCAAAGCGTCGGATATAAAATAATGTTCCAATTAGATCGAGCTTTGTTAATCGTCCGTTTGTAGGATGGTTTTTAGGGATTTATTCACGGCTTCAACTTGCCCATTTGCCTGAGGATAATAAGGAGATGAATGCTACTGCTAGAAACCCAACTTAAGAGCCAATTCAGACATCATGTGGTTTTGGAAATGACTACCATGGTTAGTGACAATCTCTTTGGGAATACCAAACAAGGAAATGACTTGATTGAAGATAAACAGGGTTGTTGTTTCACCATCATTCTTGAAAGTAGGCATAGCCTCGGCCCACTTAGTAAAGTAATCGACAACTACGATGATATACTTATGATTTCCCGCCAAACGCGGATTTCAAGTAGTAAAATCAATACCCCACTTTGTGAATGGACCAATGGTAATCACAGGAAATAGCGGAGCTAGATGGGCGTGCATTTTTCGAGTATAAACTTGATAAGGGTGGCATCTCTTGACCGCTTCAACAAAATCCTTGAAGATCGAGGACTAAAAGTAACTTGCACGCAAAAAAAATTAGGTTGTTACAAGCCCAAATAGATGACCACCACAAGCTCCATTGTGGCAATCATTTAGCACAGACTCAGCTTGTTCTAAGGTTAAACAACATCTAAGGATTGAATCAACCCACGTGACGATATAAAGTGTCACCTATAATAACATAGCTTTTAACCACATGACGTAACTTTCTACATTCATCCTTCGAAAAAGTGAGAGGAAACTTCGAAGTCTAGAGATATATAATGATATATCCATACCAAGGATCTTGCGAGGAAATAAGGAAAAGATGTTCATCAAGAAAAGATTCCTCATAAACTATTTCTTTCTCACAAGGAAACTCTGAGATCAATTCTGCAAATGCTAACAAATTCTTAGACTTGGCTGACATGAATTCGAGATCGAACTCTTGTAAAATGACAATTCATCGATTGTATTTTCCCCCAATCACTCGCCTGCTGAGAACAAATTGAAATGTATTTACAGATGCTAAGACAAAAGTTTTTCTAAACAGAATATAATGTCTAAGTCGTTGGATAGCATGGACAGCTGCCAAAGCTAATTTCTCAATGGGAGAATATCGTAGTTCAGGACCCACTAAGCCTCGGCTCAGATAATAGATTACATGCTCAGTGAAAGCATCATTTTCTTGAAATAGAAGCATACCAATAGTTGACTTTGCTGCAGTGAGATATAAAAGGAAGTCTTTCCTATAATCAGGTGGACTCAATAAAGGAGCAGAGGTTAATGCTTTTTTCAAAGCATCAAATGAGCATTGCACAAAATTGTCCCATAGAAATGGAACCCCTTTATTAAGCAGTCTCATAAATCCTTTAGTAATCTTGGCATAATTAGCGATAAATCTCCTTAAGAAATTGGATTTTCCTTGAAGACTCTGAATTTGATGAATAGTGGACGGGGGAGGAAACTAAAGTATTGCCTCAACCTTGAAGGGATCTACATGAATCCCTTCATTAGAAACGATGAATCCCAACAACCGACCATATGTGACGGCGAAAAAACACTTATTTGGATTCAACCGGATTTTGTAGAAATGACATCTTTCAAAAATTAATCGAGGATGCTTGGGATGATCAATTCTCTTTCGAGAACGAGCAGCTAAATCATCCAAGTAAGCTTTAATAATATGCTTGATATCATGGAAAGCATATGACATGGCCCGTTGAAAGGTAGCTAAAGAATTATTAAGGCAAAATGGCATCTTCTTATATGCAAATGTACCTTAGGGCCAAATAAAAGTTGTCTTATGTTGATATTCCGGATGAATAGTGATTTGATTATAACCAGAAAATCCATCCATAAAAGAGAAAATCTCATTACCCGCACACTCATCGATAATCTGATCAATAAATGGTGTGGGGTAATTATCTTTAAGACAAGCCTTATTCAATTCCCTAAAGTCAATGCACACACAGATCGTTCCTTGCTTTTTGTCAATCGGGACTAGATTTGAGACCCGCTCAATTAAAGGAACAGGGTATATGAAACTCGCCTTAAGCAACTTTTTAACCTCAGCTTTGATAGTTGCTTCTTTCCTAGGGTTTACCAGTCGAATCTTCTAGTGAATAGGTTTTGCATTTTCATATGTCTTGATGTCATGCTCGACTATCGATGGATATATCCTAGGAATTTCCTCATAATACCAAGCAAACACATCTTGAAACTCTTTAAAGAGATCGGTATAAATTCAAATTTCTTTAGGGGAACAATCAGCTCCAATGAAGACATTTTCGATCACGTTGGGATTCCTAGAAATGTTCACTGGAACAGTTTTTGAAATAGTAGACATGTTACCTTCGGCCGAAAACTATGCTGGAGCCAAAAAAAATTAAAATTGTGTGAACATCACTAGTAGATGAAGGACAGGACAAGCTTGATTCTACTTCTCGCAAATCGGGGAGGAAATATGACCGATGATGCAAATCATCCCACGGTCTCTCAATACCCTTCATTGCTTCTAGAATTGCTTCTTCGAATGGAAAATTAGTATCTAGGCAATCCATAGCAGAATTTTAATCTAGAGTCCAGGTCGAAGCCACATCCCCATCTAGTTCCTCCAATGGAAAAGGAGTAGGATCAGAGTCTGCAGTGTTAACTATAGATTGATAAGAAATTTCAGCTGCAAATATAGAAAATTCCATTCCACCCACTTCCCCTCATCTAATGTGGTGGTAGAAGAGGGTAAAGGCCAAGGATCCAAAAATTAATGAGTTCTAAAAAACTCTCTTCGAGAAGGTGCCTTGGAAGATGAAATAACATTAATTTGAGAAATAGGAGTAGGAAAATCAAGGTACCCATTAAGGAAGAATACCTCTCAACTCCTAGATTCTCAATAGGTTGATTAGGATTGTTCACTAAGGGAATAATAGATTCAGAAGATGCATTGGATTCACCCGAAGAATAATCCATCTGATCAACCATTACAATTATCCCTTCATGAGGAAAATAGAGGATGCAAAATAGCGATGATACAATAGCATCCATCTCGTAAATCCAATTTCTTCCTAAAAGGAGATTATACTCCAAATTTGCATCAACTATTTCTACTTCGATATTTACAACCTTGCCCCCAACACAGATGGGAAAGGCTGGAATAATCCCATGTGGCCTATGAGAATGACCATCAAATGTTTTTAAGAGAGTAGGTGATGAAACAATCTAAGGTGATCCAATAGTCGTCCAACGTGATATGGACATTACACATGCGGAAGCTCCCTCATCAACTACGGTTTGAAATATATTGGTCTTTCGGTATGTCAACTTGATTTGAAAAACCATATGATGGGGGAGTTTCTTCTTAATATTCAACATGTCAAATGTAAGGGAAAGAGAGTTTTTTGGATCTACCACTCTGATCGCAGTAAGCAACGCACTCCTTTGTGTTGGGCACGACTGGAGTACCTCTAATGCTGACATGGCACAAGGACTCTGAGCCAGATCTTCTACAATGGAGTAGTTCTGAGCTTCCTTGGCATTGGGGTTGATTTTTGAATGCTTTTTGGAGCCTTTTGGCATCCGAGGTATAAACTAAACTACGAGCCTCTCAATATGGAGTGGCTCTGAAACATCAGAAGTAGTCTTGGCCTTAGATGATTCTAGTTCACCATAATCAAGTGACTGTGTAGAAACATCAATATGTGAACTCATCATATAAACATTTGATGGATTTTCCCCTTCCTGGTTGCCCCCAGTGGGGGTACCAGTACTAGAATTCGTGCCATCTAACAATTGTTTCCCTTGGGGAAAAGGGTTAGTTAGCACATCCTGGGAGCTAGAAGACCCTTGCTGAACCAACAAGTGTTGAGCGTCCTGAATATTTGGGCAAAGATGAGTCAAATGGTCACCATTACATAACTTGCATGGAAACTTCACTTTCTTCTTGGACTCTTTTTTAACCCCCCCCCAACACCATTATCGGGCTTATTTTCATTACCCTTCCCATCTTGATTCCTTTTCTTACCACGTCCTTTCTTCTTCCCATCAGATTTTTTATTTCCTTTGGGGTTAGAAGTTTGAACGACATTGAAAGAAGAAGGTTGAGAAGGCATGGGCAGTGATGGTGATGCCTGAATAGAAGAAGCTGTTTGTAAAGACAATTGTTGCAATTGGTTTAGCAGGTTAGTCGTGTTATTATCAATTGATCTAACTAGTCTGTCAACATGGGGACCCGGTTTCAACTTGGAAAGATCAACCTTAGATCGAGGAGCATTAGGCAAATTTTCTCAAGAATCCTAGATTGAAAATATATGAGTTCTAGTTGTTGGGCTCTAAAAATAGCCTGTTCTTCGGTGAATACACCGGAAAGCGATACATCCTTTGATATTTCAAGCTGCAAAGATTTGAGAAACCATTCAAGAAGGAATTCTTGTGGAATATCAGCTTTAATGAGCCTCTTTATTCTCCTCCATTCCTGGATATGATCAGAAGTGTGGGTTGCCTAGTCTTGATGGAAATTAGTTAAGAGCTCAATTCCAGCATCATAACGAATGGGCAACTGAAAATTGTTTAAAAATATGGTGGCCAAGTCACCAAATGAAGTGAAGGTTCCCCCTGGAAACTCAATATACCATTTAGCCGCATTCCCAGTTAGGGTGCATTGAAATAGTCTCAACCTGATTGAATCATCAATCAGGGAGTTCAACGAACACCATAAATGGAAAGTGGTTATATGGTCACCCAGATCTTCACCAATCTTCCCTTCAAATTTGGGTATTTCCGATGGAAGTTTGGTTGGAACTAGAGGCCAAACCAGGTTGTATTGGATAGGATCATTAGTCAACTTTGATAGATTTGGCAAGTTTAGAGTTGCCAGGAAAGGTAACCGTAGAGGACCTTGAGGATTCCACCCACTCTGGGCAAAATTCCCAATGTTCTGAAAATTATATCCTTTATTTGTGAAGGCACTAGGTTGCTTGAGGTGATTCGTAGAAGTGACTGAAACATAAGAAAAACCTTTTGGTCCAGAAAAATTCGGAGTTTGTCCAACTCCTGTCGAAAAATTGCCATATCCAGTGAAATTTCCCCCTAGTGATGTATTAAATGGAGCAGAGAACCCTTGGTAAGGGTTCCATGCATTAGAAAAGGGAGAAAAACTCTGAAATAACTCACAGAAGAGTACGACATGTTCCCCCATTGGCCGAAAGAGAACTGATTCCCGGCTCCCAAGATGCTAATAGATGGATTAGTCCATCCTTGGAAAGGATTATAACTTTGACCTGTGGAGGGAAAAGGTATTGATCCTAGAGATAGGTTAGAATGTGGTATATGACCAGTCCTAAAAGAGAAACCCTGAAAATAGGTTGACCCACTTGCCATGGAAGTCATAAATGTGGAAGCAGTGGATGGAAAAGTTAAGGGAACTGAAGGAATTGCGTTGGTAGGCATTCCAAAGGCAAAAGAACAGTGTTTGAGGCAAAAGCTTGGGTGGCCCCACTCAAAGATGGAATGGAGGTAGAGCCAAAAATTGCAGTGCTAGGAGTGATTGAAGGTATGGAAATTGTACCTCCTCCTTGTACTGAGAAATGAGTATGTACACTAGTAGCACTCATAGTTGAAACCATGCTCCCAATAGTGGCCATCGAAGGAAATATTGATATAGACCAGGGCTCGAAAGCCTATGGGTCAGGGTCCCAAGGTATAATAAAACGTCTGGATAATCGGGAGGGAGAGGAGAAGGAGTCACAGGACACTCAGGGAGTTCTTCAACTTCTATAATGTCTTCAGATTGGAAGAGGACTCTAGAAAGGACTGGAGTGTTCCTCTCTAAATCTTGATTTACACTAGGTCTATTCTGTGAAACAATAGCTTGAACTGGAGGATCAATCTCCGTTACATCCATTGCCACTGATTGGAAATCACTGGAAAAATTTCTCCTACGCATTCTGAAATAAGGCTCAACACTTGTAGGTGAAAGCCCACGAAGCCTCCTAGACCGGCGAACTGTTCGATCAGCCACTTTCAATTATTTTAAGAGAACTAATTAAAGACTCAAAAAAAATTTATAAATTTATGGTCAACTAGGAGCAAAGAACACTCTCTAACAAATTCCCTAGACAATACAGTCAATCAAGCAACTTCCAAGTATTTTTGCTCTGGGTGATGAGGATCGAACACCAAAATACAATAAAGTGAAATCAAGGACCTTCCAAAGATAGTTTGGGATAATAAAGGCCCAAGCCTACCAGCGAAGGTGACAAAAATAGTTACATTGACCCCCAAAATAAATCCTTTACCGGTGCAAGTACCCAAGCTTCGCAAGGATACCCTCCAGAAGTACTAATGAACGTGATGAAACATCTGCCTCAGGTGCCGCGAGATTCCCCTCCACAACGACCTATGTGGTCCCAAGGAATAGCAACTATGGACACTAGATCGTATCAAAAGTTGGGCAGAACAGTCTCAGGGTGGGATCCAACAAGTAGGAGAGGGGGTATCTCTCTTTCCTTGTCTTCACTCTCCCTCGTGCTTGACTCCCACTCATAGAGATTTCTCGATCTTTCTAATGACACTAGACTTCACTCATTATTCAACATCTCTGTTGAACAGTTTGAGTGGCCTTGGAGAGTTAACTCTCCACTCACCTATTCCAAGGCCCTAAAAATCTAGACTTGTTGATGTAATTAATGACAAATCAAAAAATGTTCTAGTTCTTTTTAATTAAGCGCTTGATTTTAAAAGGTCGTTCTTTAGGTCATGGGTAAAATGAGAGTGAAACTTATGGTGTTTTGATGCAAAAGAAATCAATAGAAACTTAGCTATGTGCAAATGCAGCAATTTTTCTTCAATGAAAAGAGATTCTATAAGGTTCTACGAATAAACGTGTAAAAGAAAAAAAAATCCCTTTTTCAGAAAACACGCTCCACACACTCAAAATCTAGCAAAAAGACTAAAATGCATACAGTGCAAACTAACTTAATGCAAACTATAATGATGGTGCAAGATTCTATGGATGCTCATACAATAAGAAATTTTTTCCCTAAGATCAATAGTCCAACTTGAGTACAAGGAGGGCACAAATTCAATGACAAACTTCCCTCAAAACCAAGCAAAACCAATCACAAAAAAGTTCACAATTGCTCGAAGAAACCAAAAACAAAAAGTGAAAAGAAAAAGAAAGGCGAGAACAATATTTTTGTCTTTTTTCTTTTTTAAAGAACCCAAAGAATTTTTTGAGGACACAAAGACCACTAAAATTCCAGGACCAAAAACAAGCATAAAGAGTCCCAAAATTCACAAGTTATGCACATCATTAATATAATCAAACTTAAAACCACAAAGAACTACAGACTTGCATATATTGATATGAACAACAGTATAAAGGATTTCAACAAACCAAAAGAACGTCAATAAAGACTTTCAAGATCGCCAAGTAGGCGCTCAAAAACCATGAAAAACAAAATAGGTCAACCAAAAAAGGAAACAAAAGAAAAGAAATCCGAAAGTTGGGTTATAAACAAAACTACAACCAGTTTCTTGTTCCGCAAAGTCAGAACAACCAAGAACTTCCACAAGAAGCCTTGAACACAAAGCCCAAACTGAAACTTTACTAAAAAAGAAAACCCTAGGTTGACATGGTTTTTTAACAAGAAGAAGATTAGAAATTGAAAACTTGCATAAAAGCAGAGCTTTACTAACAGTGAATGACCAGAAAACAACAAAAACCACTAGGCAACAATCTTAACTGAGTCCAAGATTTGAAAAACTAATTCAAAATAAGGTATATGCGACTATGAAAAGGCAAAGCAGCGTGTATACACGACTGAAACAAAGGAAAATCGTGTATACCCGAGTTTCTTTAAATAAACTAGTGTGTATACGCTATTGTATCCCTTGTAAAATGTGTATATAAATCTCGATAAAGAAAAACAAAAAATCCAGGCCTGATGCAAAAGATCAGACTTGATGCCCAGGAAGCAAGTAGGTCACAGACACTGTAAAATCAAGAAATCAACCAAGCAAGCCTTGATCAAGAAGAAACAACCCAATCTAGGAAAAGCAAGAATGCTTTCCCCAGCATAGCCGCCAATTCTGTTTCGGGTAGAATCACCCTAGGGTCTTGGGTTGAGAACCCCAACAAAGCGGAGGGCATACAGCATAAAGAGACACACAAACAAGCATTCCTAATACTTAAACTACTGAAGTAGGAAGAAAATGTATTACCCGGAGGTCCGACGTTTGAGGTCATTCCCGTAGGGTCCAAACCCTATACTTCTTCCAATGCCTTAAAGCCTGTAACTCATTCAAGCAAAGCATATACATCAACAGTAATAGAAAGCATGTTCATGATATGAGTGTTAGATCATATAAGCATGTAAACAAATAAGCATTAACATGATATTTTATAAGCAATTCATAACATAAATTAATGCATAAAGACCATGATCATCAGGAACAAGACAATGCCTCTTTATTAATGTAAGCTAAAGAAAATATTGAAGAACTACAACCTGAGTCGTCTTCCAGCTCCAAGAGAAACCGTCCTCTGGATCCATCCTACCCATGCCTCAGCAATCCTCCTCCATAATTATACACAAGGATGTCATGAAGGGATGATGAACATCTCAAGAAGGAAACAGGGGTTTCCTATGAATTGAGAGTGCAAAAGGAAAAGGGATATCTTCAGACTTGATCAGGGATGTAATCAACTCTAATATCAATATCTAATATTTTCTCCTCTCTTAGGCCTTCGCATAGAGGTTTATTTATACTTCTCCAAATTAGTTTTTTCAGTTGGGAAACATTGGACCATGAGCTATAGTAGGTGAGTATCAGGTCAAACCCGTAAACTCTGCCCAAATTAAGGGAGATTATATATTTTTTAATGTTTTAACACACATACGTGGGTTGGGTATAGACTGACCCGTGTGTACACGCGCTTTAGATAGGGCAAAATCGCGTATGGGATTTAAAACATTTTTTTTAGAAATGGACCAAGTCTGGTAGCGAAGGGTTGCCCTAGGCCATATCATAGAGCATCAAATCTACCAAGGGTGGTAAATGGTGCTATAACACAATGATGGCACATAACCAAGGAACCACATGCATATACCATGCATCCAAAAACTAGCAAGGAAATCACACATGCAACATGTTACCTTCAAACTATCCTTACTATAGCTATTGATCCAACCTTCTCTTCTGTTGCCCACCAATTCCTTGCTTGGTCTTCGCTTTTTTTCTCCAAGTCCAAGTGAAATCTAGAATGCTCCAAGAATGCTCTAAGTGTGCAAGAGTGTATGAGAGAATGAACAAGAGCTCAACTCAAAAATATCCAAAAGCTAGCAATTAATTCTTTGATGTCATTTTATCATTGATGTCTCCTTTTTCCTTCATTTTTCCTCTAATTTCCCTTGCATGCAAATTTGTGTCTCTTCATCTTCCTTTATCCTATTTCCCTTTATTTTCATAATTAAATGTCATTTATTGCCTCTTTGCCTTTGCCAATTTCCATAGTCGTTATTAAACCACAAGTGATGCCCACTATAATGTTTTTCCACCATTCAACCTGGAATACGTTTCCCATGACATTGTTCTTATTTATTTACATGGAAAATCAACCAGGGGTTTTTACAAAGGGAAAGAAAGAACTAGTGTGCAGGATGAAAAAGTGCATACATAGGTTAAAGCAATCACCAAGGATGTGGCATCAAAAATTTTATACTTATATATTAGGACTCGACTTCACAAGGAGCAAAATAGATCATTATGTATATTTCAAATTATCTAGTGATCATCTTATTTATTTTTTCTTGTATGTGGATGATATGTTCTTGTTTGGAAATGATGAGGAAATTATCCAAGAAGTGAAAACTTAGTTGTCCTCTAAATTTGACATGAAGGATATTGGTGCTACAAAATTCATTTTGGGCATGGAAATTACAAGAGATCGATAAAATAGGAAAATTTGGTTAAATCAAACGAAGTATGTCGAGACAATATTAAAAAATCTTAATATGCACGAATGTAAATTGGTAAAGGTGCATATTCTTGTAGGTGTAAATTTATTTGTGGATCATTATCCCAAGATAGAGGAATGGTAAGAGGACATGTCACGTGTTACATATTCCATTATAGTTGGAAGTTTGATGTACACAATTGTATGTACTAGACCAGACATTGTACATGTAATGGGAATATTGAGCAGGTATATTTCAAAACTAAAGAAGGAGAATTGGACAATACTAAAGAGGGTTTTCAAGTATTTCGGTGGCAATATTAGATATGGATTATCCTACCAAGGGAGACCAAGATTGGATAGAGAGTTAGACATACAAGGCTTTGTTGATGTAAGTTGGGCTATAGATTTGGATCATAAATGATCTAAGGGTAAGTGTTTAATCTATTTAGAGGAGTTCTCAATTAAATGAGCAAGATACATTATGTAGTGGCACTCTCAACTATAGAAGTTGAATACATGGAAGCCACTCATGTAAGAAACAAAGTAATATGTTTATAGATATTTTGTTCATGTATTATGTTGGTACAACAAGTTGTGAGGATAAATCATTACAATTAGAGTAAAATATTCCTAACAAAGAACCTATAATATCATTATAAGAAAAACTATAATGATGTTGAATATCACTTTGTGGGAGATATGATTGAAGAAAATAAGGTGTTGTTGGTGAAGATGGACACTTTGAAGAATTTTGTAGATCCATTAAAAAAGTATGTGAGAATTAAGAATTTATCTTGGTGTGGAGAAACAATGGGTTATTGCCCTAAATTCTTGATTGTGTACTCTTACGACTCCTTGTGTGCAAAGAAAACAACAAATGGGAGAATCTTGGGTAGGTGTTATATTATTTGCACAACTACCACTAGGTGTTGTATGTTTCACCAAGCGTGGTAGGAGGGTCACAAGGGGGTTGCAAGGAAGTTAAGCCCCCCTTACTTAGGGAGATCACAATGGGATGAAAGGCTCTTTGTAAAATGGTATGGGAGTAGTGACCCCCTAAAAAAGGGGCAAGATTTTGTATTGCTTTTGGCAGTTTTTGGCACATGATTTTTGCCTTTAGTGGTTTGGTGACACAAGGTGATTTATCCCATGGATTTTTATTTATGTTTGAAGAACTATGGTTTTGTTCTAATCTAGGGTAAATGAATTGGTAGTTTATGGATGTTGCAATATGTGTGTGTGCCTGTCCATGTGTTGTACTTGCTTTGGTGTTCATAGTAGATAAAGAGGGATGGCCATTGGACAAAATTTTACGAGCATAAACTCGGTTATTTTTTGGGGATGTGAGTTGTTCCTAGCTTATATTTCTTCTTGGTTGAGATGGCTAAGGAAATGTCGGTACTTAATGCGTATGCCCTATATGTACGGAAAGAACTCTTCTAGGAACCCATGTTCAAAAAGTCCTCCCTCGGATCTAAGAATATGATTATGGGAGAGGACTTAAATCTCTCCATAGGGATCATGGAAGTATGGGGACCACAGGATAGACCATCCTCTCACATATTACTTCTCGCATATGTTTATGTGTCACAATCTCATAGATGTTGAACTGGTAAAGGTAAAACCAACTTGGAGAAACAAGAGAACAAGGGATGCAAGGGTTGTAAAATGATTGGAACATTTATTCCTCTTGGAAAAGTTGGTGGAATGTTTGTGTCAGGTGCAACAATGGGTGGATTGTGGGGAGAGTAAAATCACTTCCCGCCATATTAGAAATCCAAGGGACTAGAAAGAAGTTAATCTTTAAATTCAATGCATCTTGGCTAAAAGAGGAGGTTTTCCTAGTGATGATAAACTCAAGTCAGGTCCCATATAAATCACACTCTAATTCTTGTGCAACAGCTCCATTTGCAACTAATCTCTAAAATATCAAAAAAGCTACCACATAGTTGGCAACTCTAAAATGAGAGAGGGATGAACATGCATGCAATAGTCAAAAGAGGAGCTCGGTGTGTTATGTTGATCTGAAGAGAGTGGTTATGAAACAAAGGTTTCAAAAGATAGATTGATGCAGCTAGAGGCAAAAAAAAAGGAAGCTTCTGGAGGAAAAGGAGGCATTTTAGAGCCTAAAGAGTAGAGCTATATGCTAGTTGTGGGAATGAAAACACAATTTATTTTCAAACCATTACAAAGGTAAGAAAGTTAGCAATATTATTTAGATTCTTGAAGGTAGAGATGGTGCTCAAGGCACAACCTTTGAGGAGCTATCCCAGCTTGGAAAAAACACCATTTTGCCTCACTTTTCAAGGTAAAATAGGGGACATCCATTGTTGAACAGGTAAGTATAATTCAATTCTTCCCAAGGTGTGTGGATGTAGAAGATAGAATCAACCTCTTGGAAGAGGTCAGTGAATAAAAATAGAAGGAGGTCCTCCATTGTTTTTAAAAAGATAAGATCCCTAGCCAAAATTGATGGATAGTAGAATCCTTCCTGGTCTTATTTGATCTTATAGGCCTAGAATCATTAAGGGTGGTAGAGGAATAAAGATTCTTTAAGCATGTTCTGGACTCCTTTAACATGAGTTTCATATCCCTTATTACAAAAGTGGAAAAACCAATCACTTGTAATGATTTCATGCCTATATCATTGTGCAACTACATCTACAAAGTGATAGCAAAAGTCATAGCTCGTCAGCTAAAACCAATTCTATCCAAATCCATATCAAAGAAGTTGTTTGGTTTCCTAGAGGGACATCATATCCATGACTCCATATGGGTGGCCCAAGAGGGCTTACACACCATTAAAACTAGGAATTTGAAAGGAGTAGTCCTAAATATTGATCTATATAAAGATTATGATCAGGTTAATTGGCTATATCTAAGGCCCCTTATGACTCATCTTGGGTTTGAAGTGCCTTTTAAATCATCGGCTATGAGTTGTATCTCCTTTGTCTCTTTTTTCATTTTGATAAATGGCTCAGAATCCCCTTTTTTTCATGCATAATGGGGCATTTGTCAAGAAAGTCCATTATCCCCTCTTCTTTTCCTACTAGTGGTGGAAGGTCTATGAAATATGTTGGGAGAGGGGAAGAGAAGAGGAAACTTTAAAAGAATAGTAGTGGTATATAATCTACATATCACCCATATATTGTTTGTAGATGACATCCTTATTTTTTTTTATTGCTCTCAAGGAGATTTGGACTTCTTATACAGTGGCTTTCCTTGGAAGGAATGGAAGTCATATGCTTACAAACCTTATTTTCATACACCAAGCTAGACTTTGATGAAGACATAAAAGGTCTAGGCTTTCATTTAAAACCAAATTCCTACAGGAAAGGTGATTCGAACTAACTCATTCCAAATCTAGAAAAAAGGCTAAAGGCTTGGAATTTGAGATGGATTTCAAGAGAAGGTTGTCTAGTTCTTATAAATTCAATTCTCCAAACCATCCATGTATATTGTATGTCACTATCATGGATCCTAAAAGGAATTCTAGATAAAATGCGAAAAGTGTGTGTGATTTTCTTGTTGGCATGATTTTAAGACCAAGCTATGATGCCATGGGTTAAATGGGACAAAATCACAGTCTCAAAGGCATGGGGAGAATGGGGACTGAAGAACATTCTTATTTTTGCTAAAGCTATTGTGGAAAAAGTGGGATGGAGGCTTCTCAAAACTCGTTGTCTGTGGACTTCGTTGGTGCACATGAAGTATATATTTCCAAGCTCAACTAAGGATTGGATAATGAACCTCAATAAGTCATGTACAAATGCTTCAATCGTCTGGAAGGTTGTTCTAGACTCTTTCCATTTCATTAAGGTATGTCTATCATGGTGAGTAGGTAATGGAGCTAATTTCAATTTGGGACTTAATCCATGGGTCAATTGTGGTGAAGCTTATCTCCTTCTAAAGGTTATGGTAGCAGTGTTAAATTGTAACACCCTCCTCCCTCATCTACCCAAGTAATTAGCCAACCAGGGTAAAAATGCGATGATAGGCTACTATGGTTGGATTCGACCTCCTATGTGACCTTAATGAAATGGAATTGATGGAAACACAGCATAAAAACCTTCCACATCATCTACAGGACTCGTGAGAACCATGCCAACACTTCAGGCAGCTTGCCCCGGGGTCCCACTAAAACATCTTATCACTTTCCCTTTGGACACTTTCATGTTATGGGCATGTCAGCATCCAAGGACCTCTAGATGTTCTCACAGGCTTGCATGCTAGCATCTAGGGACCAATTTGTCCAGTTACATGCCAGTGTCCCCATGATTTCAACCACTTTTTCTGGCCCAAAGCCCAAGTCACTGCCCAAAATGGAATAATATCTTAAGAGCAACAAAACAATAGGGAAAAATGAAGTAGAAGAAACTAATTAAATAATCCCTTAACCAGACCGCTACTAGTCATGACAAGAATTTTGTCAAACATATTGCAAACATGTAATCTACAAGTGTGTTGACTGTGTTGGACTCGCCAACATGTCAAGGGATCTCCCTGGTAAGAAGTCCCAACTAGACCTCGGACTGTTTGGAGTAGGAGTCCCAACAGTGGGTAGTAGAGTAGTGCCTTGACTGTGATAGTGCGCAGAGGTAACCAAGATAAATTTGTCGGAAACAAGTGTGTGACCTTGTGGCGATTCAAGAGAGATGCATGGGGGTTCTAACACACTAAGGGGAAAAGGAAGTGTGTCCCTTAGAATCCTGTAATAGTACGCAACCTGAGAGGAACACATGAGTAGAATAACATCACAGGCTGGAAGTAGAGTAGTCCACAATCTAAGGTGATGGGTTAAACCAACAACACATCTCCAATAAGATTCATACAATCATATACAAAATATTTTATACATGAATTCATAAGTTAAATAACATACATAAAGCAACCAGAATAATCCAACTACAATAATAGAATATGCATGAAAACATGATGGCTCTTATATATATATAAATATATATATATATATATATATATATATACACCATTGACAACCACTAGCCCCATTAGTGGAACATTACAGTCAACATTGCTTGCTCCTCCAAAGATATGTACTCCCTCTACACTATGGAGAAGCCAAGGCTCAATACTCTCCAAACCTTCTCTAAGAAATGCCTAACCAAAAGCTTGGCTCCCAAAAGCCTATACTATGAGTTATGAGGTTCTATTTATAACAAAGGTTCGGGTGACCCTTGACATTCCCCCTTGTGACTCTTGGACTACCCTCATGGCTCTTCACATTAAATAGTGATTGTTCACATTCCACTAGTGACACTTGGAATCTCACTTACAACATGTTTTGAATAATATACATTTTCCACATGTACCCATGTGAGAAAAAATAGGCTAGATAACACCTAACAAGGAAAAACGCTATGACTCTAAGGTTTGGGGAAAGACCAACTTGGCAACACCCACTTGATTCTTCTTGGTCATGTATTGATGCCAAGCTTGGTGTTGTGATATGATTTCCCCAAACTACTTGATGGTGTCTTCTTGAAAGTAGACTCTTACATCCATGGAATTCAGGCATGTGGTCTTGGAACCTGTTTTCATCTTATCTTGAAGTATGTGTTGCAATGTCCTGAGTGTGGCTAGACCATCAATGTACTTCTGCATGTTTTTTGTGCTCAACTGCAATTCATCGCTGGTGGCCTCGTGCATCAACTAATCCATGTACCTATCAACCTCCAGCATGACTTGGTTCTTCCTCATGGCTTGGGTGAGGGTTCTGATGGAAGGGATCTTGTGTGTTCACACTATGACATCCAGACTCTTGAATAACCCTTACATAGGAAGCCTCAATTCTAGTGATGAGTGAAGGAAGCTACTCATAGTTCCAGATCAAAATTTGAATATGTGCTTTGTCTAGCTCAACCTCTAGCTTCATCCTCTTGTGCAAGTAAAGCGGGGCTCCCTTGTACCTCATTTTCCATTCATGCATTGGTGCAATAGTAGTGTGAATGTATTTGAGAGTTTGGGCTGTCTATGCGCACTGCTACTAAAAACAGTATAGATCGACAACCGCTTTGTGCATGGTGACAAATATTCTATACATTGTATGCATGGTGGCCTCCAAATTTGGTATCTCTGCCACTATTGTTGTCTTCATCTCTGTCTTGGCGGATCGTGCAGACTGCTATGTTCTGTGCCTGGCCTCTTGCAATTCCTTCGCCATTCGATCATTCTTTGTTATCAAGAACTTGATAGTTGAACTCGTGGCTTCAGCATAGGCCTAAGAAGCCTCGGCCATGGCAACTGGATGTCTTCTAACATTTGGTACAATAACCCTTTATTCTGTGTGCGCAGGTGTTGAACAGGTAAATCCCCTCTGCGGACAGAGGCGATCCCACTAGCCCAAATGGGGTCTAGCAACAATCACACAATGCTAACACGCAGGTTCATAATTGCAAATCAAAGATCGATGATGATGGCCTACCTGGATTCCAACGCTAATACTTGTAGAAGAATCGTCGCTCCCGTTCCTTTGCTCCGACTGGTCACAATCCCCACAATCCTCGTGAATGGACACCTGCACATGCAAAGAACGACACAAATACAAGCATAAAATCCAATAGATGCAACTATATATCAGTCAGAAAATATATAACTCAATCATCATTATAAAGACA
>APFE030020793.1:0-23878 GCA_000404065.3 Pinus taeda | reverse complement strand
CGGTACGTGGGAGCACAATCCGTACTGGCACTTATCGTTTCACCGTGGAGGAATCACCCAACCACTCAACGGTAAGCTACCAGGTTTAAAGACGCTGGAACACGTCTCTAACCTAGACCTCTAGAATATGTGTGTTAAGTTCCAATGCGTTGTTAGGTTCATTCAGTTTATTTTACAGTTTATCTTCAATTATGTTTCGGTTTCAGGTCCTACCGTATGATCTCTCACAATCACTTAAATGCAAACTACATGCCAAAGAATACCATTTTGGTTCGATGAATTCTAACTATGAGAAGGTTAGGAATTTTTCGATCACACCAAATGAACACAAGCAATCAAACAATCTAATGCAGCTAATGGCAAGGAAATGAAACTTTTCTTTTGAAAATACAAATCAACGAAATGTTTTGTTCATTTTTTACTATTGAACGCAAAAGATATTAGTTTGATTTTCTTTTCAATGGCACAAAGCACTTAAAATTAATTTTGAGAGATAGCTACACCAAGCAAAAGGAATAAAATCACTTGATGAAAAGACAACAAAGTCCCCAAGATACCAAAGCAGTTTTCCAAATCAAAGGAAAAACTGAGGTTTATGAGCTATGTGATTTAAGCTCAACAAGACAAAAGGGAATTCAAAGGAGGAAGACAAAGGTGATCTATGCACAATTCACTTGAAAAGTGTGCAAATGTAATCTATGCACAAATGAGAATTCTAATTATGCATGTGTGATCTATGCAAGAGAATTCTCAAACACAAGATGATTCTAATGTAATCTAAGAACCAGTCAAGTGCAAATCAAGAAAATTGGGTGAGATTTCCAAAGATCAAAAAATAAAAATACTCAAAGGTGATTAACACTCATACCCAATTTATCCCCCCCCCGCGGCGAATGAGGGGGAAATTGTTTTGCAAAAACAAAAGAAAAAAGATGAAAAATTGTGAAGAAACTGAGACAAACCTTCAAGTAATGATCAAAGGAAATCAAATTAAGAATTTCTCAAAAGAGTAAATGCAAACAAGCTAGAAGTGAATCACTCGAAGCATAGAATACCAAACTTTCACAACCACTAGATGAGTGCGGAAAACAACCAAACAGTTGACTGGATCATCAAACCATAATTTCCCACAGAAGGCTCGACATGCAAACCACTAGGGCTAAGATATAAAATCGATAGAAATAAGCAAACAACTGAAGGATAAAAAATAATAACCAGTCACATAAAGGTCCAACACACTTCCAGAAGCTGCAAAAGATATAGCAAGATACAAATCCAAGCTCAGAAGGCTGGAAAACAAGCTAATTGAAAAGGTTAACAAGTCTAGCGCGACTGTCAGACTGCAACTCGCGCTATAAAGGGAGTGGCGCGGGTTGTCAGTTAGCAATAGGTGCCAACTGGCGCGACTGTAAAGGGAAAAGACACGCTAATAAATTTTGCCAAGTAAAAAAGACAAAACAGGCGGTCCAAAGCTTGGTTTACAGTATCTAGAAAGGCCAGGAAGCAAGAAATAGCAAGAAATTCAATCCAGAAAGCTATCCAAGCCAACAAACAAGAGAAAAGCTAACATGCAAGACAAACTCGAAATTGTTCAGTCCGTAAACCAAACCAGAGATTGATTGAAGTGGCTTTGATCTACTTCACTACTGCAAAGCAATAGTGTTTCGAAGGCTATCTGGCCGTACTTCAGGCTCCGTCCAAATTTTACAAATCAAACAACAAAATCAAACAAAAAGCTTCTCCCCAATAGATTCGCCAAATTGTTGAACAGGTAAATCCCCTCTGCGGACAGAGGCGATCCCACTAGCCCAAATGGGGTCTAGCAACAATCACACAACGCTAACACGCAGGTTCCTAATTGCAAATCAAATATCGATGATGATGGCCTTCTTGGATTCCAACGACAGTACTTGTAGAAGAATCGTCGCTCCCGTTCCTTTTCTCCGGTTGGTCACAATCCCCACGATCCTCGTGAACGGACACCTGCACATGCAAAGAACGACACAAATACAAGCATAAAATCCAATAGATGTAACTATATATCAGTCAAAAAAGATATAGCTCAATCATCATTGTAAAGACAATAGGAGTGGAACCATAATGATAGTCGTCTATTAATGAATAAAAGCAGAGAAAGATACAACCAAGGTTCTGACGTTGAACCTATTCTCTGGCTGGGCGAGCAGCTAAATATGCCTTGCAAAAGACCTTCTCTCTTAGGATTCCGGCAGCATAACCCCCCTATGCTTCAAAATTCTTACTATCACTCTAGCATTACTTCAACACTCACAAAAACTCTCCTGTCAAATGCATGAGGACAGGCTTTTATAGATGGAGAAGGGAGGAAGATACAATGTACCAAGACACCCATTGTGGATTGGCATTATCCCTGAAAAGCTACTGAGGATAGTTTTCATGGATAAACAATGACTCTCGACCTCTATCTTATGGATTTTTCCCTCAAAGAACTCCATGATAAGAGAGGAAAAAACATATGGGTGCGCGTTGGACAAAAATCATTACTAAACTTAGTTGGCGCGGGTGTTTCTCTAGAACAGAGCGCCAATGGGCGTGCCCCCTTTTGAGGATCTCAGTCATTGGCGCGGGTAAGACACCGTGTACCTGCGCCAATGGAAAAAGGGCACTTTTCAGGGATAATTTGCAGAAGGTGTCTTCAGGGAACATGAAGTACATACTCAGGGGAACACAATGCAAATGTTTTTAGGTTATGTCACTGCTCACAGGTCCCGGAATGTATCCTCCAATATACGAAAACAGGGGTAACAGGGACGGTGACCAACGGTGACAAATTACTGTGTAACAGCAGGTGATGTATGATCATATGAGAGTTGATTTCTTCATGCCTGTACAATCCTCTGATGTGACTCATTGAATTCCAGATTGTACACATCTGTCTTTAGATCATCATCAAGGAGAACAACTTCTTTGTGCTCGCTCGGGACTAGTCGTGATTCTCGAGGTGGCAGAGACTGTGGTGTGATCTTAGATGCTCTCTTCATGAGATTGATGTCTTGGTCCTCTATCTCATGTTTTGTCTCCATGTTTGTTGCCTCAACCAACTGCTCAACCTACTGAGAAAGTTCCCAACCCTGCACCTGCTCACCATATTCTTCATCTGCTACCTTCTATGTTGTCTCAACCTGTATCGGCACATTTTTCTCTGTTAGTGCACCTTATCCTTCTTCCCATTCTTGTTTTTGCCTATCTTCCCTTTCTCTCCTCATTATCTCTTATTCTACTTTTAGCTTCTTCTCCATCTCCTGCAATCTCCTTTCTATCTCTTCCAATATTTGCTTATCCCTCTTTCTCTACGCTACTCTCATTTCGTGTTGTCGCCTATTTGCATCTATCTCCAAAGCTACTCTCTCAATAAGTGGTTCTTCTTTGAACTTGTATTTTTTCTCAGCCTTTGTGCTCTCAGAAATATTCCACTTGCCTTTGTCTTATGCTAGTTTGTTGCTCATTATTGTTGTTGTTGTTGCTTCATGTGGTGATGTTGCCTGCAATGTTGCTTTCCATTCTATAACCATGTTGATTTTTTCATTGAGCCTAGAGGAGTTGTAGCAATACCTCCAAGGATCTTCCTCTGGCTAATGACATGCCTCGTGGATCCATGGGCAGTACACCTTCGCACAGTGGTTCTTTCACATGCAGTGGGGATCATACAGATTAAAACTCTTGGTACCGAATCCAAATTTATTCAAGTCCTTGATCTCGACATCTGCATCTTTCAAGGTACGAAACTCGTACAACCTAATTCACAAAGGAAGAGTATGCTATGGTGAGTTCTTCCTTCTATGCAGTCCTGATGACAACCCAAGGAGATGTGGTATGCAGCCTCTTGCATGACCATCTTGTCCGTGGTAAACCTTGGTAGCTCATGCAGAGGCTTCTTCACGCCGAACATCCTAATGAAGGTGCCACCAGGTGAGTCATACCAATCTGCAATGTTAGGCAATGCCTACATTGCTTCCTGGGATATGCAAAGTGGATCCTTTTCAAATAACATCTTTTACAATGGGGCGATGAAGTGGTCAGACAGCCTCACCATGACTCCTTGGTAATTTCACTCAAAGAGAAACTTGCAATAAACATTCACAGCTTCCCCTAATGGTGTCTGTGTCTAGCCCATGCGAGGGAACTTTTCTTGGGCACAGATTGCATCAAGCATAACATTTTGACACACACATATATATACATATGTTTATGGTTTATTATTGTGTTCATGTGCTTGCTTGCATAATGTTTTATTTACAAATTTCGCAAATGTCTATCTAATACATGATTGGCCAATGCATCAGATAATGTGTTTAATTGTTGTGGAATATGCTGATATATAATGAACTCAAAATTCCTCTCTAACAATCTTACACGTAAATACAACCTTAGAATATGATGGTCTCTGACGGAATAATGCCTATTGAGCTGGAGGACGACAAGTTGAGAATCCAGGTTTACCACCAATGCCCGAATGCCGAAATTAATTGCTTCAGTGAGGAGCTCGATTACGGCACAATATTCGGCAACATTATTCGTGGTACGACCCAAACAGACACCTTGAAGATCTATCAGCTCACCATGAGGATCATATATCACCCATGCCGCAGAGGACAAATTGCGAGTACTGCGACAAGCACCATCAGCGAAACCAATATAAGGCGTGTTAGACATCTGCACAAGAAGCGAAAGACACAATAAGCGACAATCAAGCCTATTAAAATTTTGACACACATACACAACACACTTTCTAGAGTACATGTATATATAAAATGAAGTGTACCAGCATCACGCATAGTACTTTTTCAAATACAGCCCGTTTCGGGGCTGTGCGAGAGGGTTCCCTTCATAATCAATTAGCTCAAAGGCCCCTTTTTGCAAAAATTTCTTGACAATATAAGGGCCTAGCCACATAGATTCGAGCTTTCCTGGTCCTAGCTTATCGTTTGCCTGATCGTATAGTAGAACTAAGTCTCCCTCGTTAAAGGAACGTGGACGTACAGTCTGGTCAAAGTGAGATTTGACTCGCTTCTTCTGTGTTTCGATGGCCAAATTGGCTAGGCGACGAGTCTCATCTAGCCGTTCCAGATAAAGGAGACGTTCTTCTAATGGGGTGGTGTTGGGAAGTAGCTCGACAACTAATTTTAACAAAGGGATTTCACACTCGATTAGAAGGGTAGCCTCTAGTCCATAGACTAGTTGAAATGGAGTGAAACCAATGGTATCCTTTACGGAGGTTCGGTAAGCCCACAAATCAGGGAACAACATCAAATGCCAGTTAGACTTGTGCATGCCAACGGTACGCTGAAGCATTGTAACCAAAATCTTATTGATCGCTTCAACTTGACCATTGGACTGAGGGTAGTACGGAGTAGAACTATCATTCTTTAAGCCTAGCTGGGTTGTTAGTTCTGTCATCATATGATTCCGGAAATGCTTTCCGTGATCAATAACGATGGCTTGAGGGACGCTGAATCGCGAAATAACATGGTTGAATAAAAATTGCGCCGCTGTGTGACCGTCTTCATTCAGTGTAGGCATTGCCTCGGCCCATTTAGTAAAATAATCGATGGCAATGATGATAAACCCATGCCCCCCGGCCAAGCGAGGGTTACAGGTGACATAGTCAATTCCCCATTTGGAGAAAGGGCCGACGGTAACAACAGGGTGCAAAGGAGCGGGGGGTGCTCGTATCTTCCGCTGGAATATCTGGCACTCATGACAGGAACGAACAACAATAATGCAATCCTTAAAGATAGAGGGCCAAAAGTAGCCAGCACGGAGGATTTTTTGGGCAGTTTCATATCCGGACATGTGACCACCACAAGCACCGGAGTGGCAGTCATTCAAGGCTCGCTCAGCTTCCTCATGAGTAAGACAATGGCGGAGAACAGAGTCAGCGCCGAGGCGATATAAGGTATCCCCAATGATACGATATGGTTGAGATTGATGACGAATCCTTCACCGAGCGTCTTTCGATGTGCCCGGGCGAAAGGAATATGTTTGCAAATATATAAGGATGTCACCGTACCAGGGGTCGAGGGTGCTGATGAGAAACAAAGTCTCATCCGAAATTTGATCCTCTGCATGAAATAGCGCAGAAGAAGATGGAAAAGAGCAAATTAACTCAGCAAAAACGAGCGATTTATTTGACTTGGCGGTAGCGAATTCCAAGTCAAACTCTTGGAGGATGACAATCCACTTTGAGTACTTGCCCCCCAGCAACTGGCGTGACAAGATATACGTCATGGGGTTGCAATCGGAAATCACAGTAGTAGTGCGAAGCAGAATATAGTGACGGAAACGTTGGAAAACGCAAACGGCGGCTAACGCCAACTTCTCGACATGTGCATATCGAGTGTCCGTATCTAAAAGGTTTCTACATGGATAATAGATAACATTCTCAGTGTCATCGTCGTCGGTTTGAACAAGAACCATGCCGATAGTGGTGTTGGCGGCAGCTAAATACAGGGTATAGTCACGATGATAGTTTGGAGGGCGAAGCAATGGAGTAGAAACAAGGAGACCCTTGAGTCGCACAAAAGATTCTTGAGCCATGGTATCCCAATGAAAAGGGACATCCTTTTTAAGTAATCGTGTAAAACCTTTAACCACCTCGGCATAGTTTGGAACGAAACGACGTAAAAAATTCGCTTTTCCTTGCAAGCTTTACAATTGTTGTAAGTTAGCAGGGGGAGGGAGATTGACTATGGCTTCGACTTTGAGGGGATCCATTCGGATCCCCTCGTGGGAGACGACAAATCCTAGAATTCGACCCGATTCTACGCAGAAGACACACTTGTGAGGATTAAGCCTGATTCAGTAGTGTCGACAGCGAAGAAATATCTCGCGAAGTTGAGTAGGGTGGTCCTGACGCTTGGCTGAATGAGCTGGAAGATCATCCAGGTATGGCTGTACAATGTGTCGTATGTCATGAAAAGCATAGGACATTGCACGTTGGAAGGTAGCGTCGGCATTTTTAAGACCGAAAGGGAGCTTCTTATAGGCAAAAGTACCCCATGGACAGATGAAAGCGGTCTTGTGTTGATCAGCGGGAGCAATATTGATCTAGTTGTAACCAGAAAAACCGTCCATAAAAGAATACATCTCGCTTCCTGCACACTCGTCAATAATCTGATCAATGAATGGTGTGGGGAAATTATCTTTAGGACAGGCCCGATTAATATCACGATAATCGACACAAACGCGGATAGTTCCTTGTTTCTTAGTGACAGGTACAATATTAGAAACCCAATCTGTGAGCGGGATAGGATAAATAAAACAGGCTTTAAGAAGCTTTTCTACTTCGGCCTTGATCGCTGCAGCCTTTCGGGGGTGTATTGGACGTAAGCGTTGACGAACAGGCTTAGCACCTGGGTACGTGATGATTTCATGCACCACTATGCTGGGATCAATGTCGGGCATTTCTTCATAGGACCAAGAAAAAACATCACGAAATTCGCGAAAAAGGTTCGAATAAAGTCGAATCTCCTCTGGAGTACAAGTGACTCCAATGTGAATGTGTTCGACGATCCCTGGTTTGAGAGAGATGTCGATGGGCTGGGTTTGCATAATGTTTGCCATATTACCTTCAGAAGAGGCTTGATAAAATTGAACAGGTGACTGAAGGATTGGAAATGGGAAACGGGGAGCAAACCGCTGGATACAAGTCGGCATATCCTGAGGGACAGAGAGAAACGAGGAACGATGGTGGGTATCATGCCAAGGAGGTTCCTCGAGAGACATAGTCTCAATAATAGCTTCGTCTGAAGAAAATGTTTCTTTTAAAGGATCCGAAGAAGTTTGATCTACAAACCCTAAGGATGGAGCAAACGTGTCGAAAATCTTGCTTGAAAGAGCAAGTTCAGAAGAAGGAGCCGATGCAGCTACGATTTTGACGTAGTTGAGTTCGGCAGGACTCAACGGCATCTGGTCGCCCCAAGAATCTACTTGGTCGATGGGAGGAAGGATCCACGGATCAGAACAATTAGAAATCATATTGACGAAAGCGACATTCGGAGGCGGGGCTGGAAAAACACCCATGAGGATGGGATCTTTGAAAAGCCGATGACCGAGACTCTCAGTTGATTTGGAGGTATGCTCCACAAAAGGGATAGTTCCTTCTGAAGAGGAAGCGAAGAATGACAGCTGGTCGATAGTAATAATCTTCCCTTGGTGAGGGAAACGAATGATACGAAAGAAAGATGAAGCGACAACTTGCATTGCATATATCCAGCTACATCCGAGAAGGAGGTTGTAGGTTAGAATAACATCAACGACTTCAACTTCCATCTCGACCGTTTTCCCTTCCAAAGAGATGGGTAAACGTGGGAGTATACCATAAGGACAGGATGATCTTCCATCAAAAGCTTCCAAGGTGGTGGGAGACTGACTCAACGTTGGAGATCCAATAGCTTTCCAACAGGCAACAGACATGATGCAAGTTGAAGCACCTTCATCAATGACTGTATGATGGATAGTTTTCTTATCAATAATGACCTGTATAAGGAATGCAATTTGGGGAGGAAGTCTCTGTGTATGGCGTTCTAAGTCAAATGTAATTAAATCCAAGTCAGTCGGGTCTATGCCGCCGATAGCGGATAGAAAGGACTTCCTCTGAGAAGGGCAGCTCTGGAGAACTTCTAAAGCGGACATAGCTGATGGATTCTAGGCTAAATCCTCAACGATATTGTAGTGCTGAGCAGCACGGGCATTTGGGTTGTAAGTAGATTTCTGGAGTACTCCTTTTGGAGGGGGTCTAAGAGGCGTTTCAGTACTAGGTCTTTCGATATGGAGAGGGCTTGAACTGAACGGAGGAGCACTGGGGGGAACCTCAGGCTCTTTCCCGGCAGATGGATAATCCTTTGTTCGAGTACTGATATTAACAGGTATTGTTCCCGCCATGAACACTTGGGAACCGAAGGAAGAGGGAGGTTGAGAGGGATCAGCGACCATTTGAGTTTGCTGTGAGGAAAAGGGTTCTTTAAGCACTGCAGGGACCCCGGGAGCGCCTTTCAACAAACGACTAACTTCGGACCGCCGAGGGCAGTCTTTGGTATAGTGATCCTCATCACAGATAAGACAAGGATACTTGGGTTTGTGTTTGGCACTCTCCTCAGATTGAGGCTTAGGGGGTTCCTGTTTAGGTTGTTCTGGCTTATTTTTCGCTTTCCCTTTCTTTTTTGCTTTCGAGGCTTTGTCTGTCGTGGTGGACTGAACGGCATTAACCTCGGAAGTAGATTTAGAAGTAGGTATCACTTGAGAAGTGGTTTCAATTGGAGCATTTGACTTCTGCTTCCCAGGATTCGCGGAATTTTTCTTAGAGGATGAACTAACAGACCCAATAATGCCGTCAACAGTAGGTGTTGGCGGGGCTTTGGATGTTCCTGGTCTAGGGGCATCAGGCAAATAATCATACAATGTACCTAACTGAGAATAAACCAAGTCGAGGTATTGAGCACGCGCGATAGCTTGCTCTTCAGTAACACACGCTCCCATAGCAATGTCTCGAGCTATTGGAGGAACGAACGAAGTCGTGAACCAATTCGTAAGACGCTGGTCGGGAATACAAAATTTAATCATACGTCTACGCCGTCTCCATTCATGGATGTGATCAGAGATATGCGTAGTTGTTGTCTGTCTTAAGGATGTGAGGAGGTGTGTGCCCGTTTCATAACGAATGGGCAACTAAAAATGAGTGAGGAATGCCATAGCCAACGAGTTCAAATCCTGAAAGGATCCGCGATTGAGCTCAATATACCACTTAGCGGTAGAGCCAGTGAGAGTCCTTTGAAAAAGGCGAAGCCGAATTGAATCATCAAGCCATGAATTGGATGAACACCAGAGATGATAGGTCATGACATGAGCTTGTGGATCTTCATTAGCTTTACCATCAAATTTTGGACAAGTCACCAGGAATTTGGTCGGAAACTGGAGGCCAATAAGGATTATGAAAGAACAGGATCATTAGTCAGTTTGGACACAATCCGGTAATTCTAAAGTCACTAAGAATGATAACTGAGGATTGAAAACATTAGGCTGCTTGGTAGGATGGAGCACCCGGGTTCCAACCAGGTGGTGAATGCCCCCATGGGCTTGCCCTGACGGGATTTGGCCCCATGGTGTGTTGGCCGTAGGGATTTGTGTTTTGCCCCCCAGCGTATGGATTACCAAACGATGCTGCAGAAAGCACCATATGGTTTGTTGATAATTCTGGTAAGGGGCAAACAAAGGTTGCCCTTGAGGTTGTTGATAACCGTATTGTGGTGGGACCCCAAATTGAGCTTGAGACCCAGGCTGAGTTTGATAAAATGTTTGGGATTGAACTCCAGCCTGCATTTGAGGACCAGATGGATTTTGGGGTCCCACTTGGAGCCAAGGACCGGGTTGAGCAGCGCTAGTAGACTGTCCAGTAGGTTGGGCTATCTGAGTAGAAGGATAACCTTGCTGATATTGAGGTTGGCCTACCTGCTGATATTGAGGTTGACCTACCTGCTGATACTGAGGTTGCTGTTGTGCGGCAGAAAGTTGTCCTAACATACCAGATGGCTGAGTAGGCTGGGCAAGTGGTTGGCCCGACTGTGTTTGAGGCTGACCAGCTTGCCCAGAAGATTGAGTATACTGAACAGTTGGCTGACCAAATGGTTGGGCAGCTTGTCCAGAAACTTGGGTATATTGGACGTTGGGTTGATTTGGATTAACAAATGATTGACCGGTTTGTCCAGTATGAGAGCCTTGCTAGATACCAGGTTGAGCTTGCTGAGTGGAAGGTTGGCCTGGATTACCAGTAGGTTGCGTATTAGAGGTGAAAAAAGGACCACTAGAGGCAAAAGGGTTTCCTTGGAAGGATTGTCCTTGTAGATTTTGCTGAGGTGGTTGTTCGGGTTGCGCATATGATGCTTGACCACCATGATAAAAGGTGGAACCCCATCTATTGACAGTGGAACTGAAACCTCTATAGTCGGTTGACCTGTCCTAGTCCCAGGAGCTGGTACATACTGATCGTATTGCCCTTCAAGTGGGACATTCGATGTAGGATCAAAACCTACGAATAAAGAGGTCGAAGGTCGACTAAAAATAGGGGTCGAAGAAGCCACATATACTGTTGGAGGGGTTGTGACTGAGGTAACAACTATACTGCGATGTTGTGGAGTCAAAGGCTCCATATTGGAGAAAATGGGTGGTGACCAAATAGAAGTCGGAAAGGGAGATGACAGAAAATTACGCAATGCTCTATAGCCACGAGGTAGTCCCACAGTAGCAGGAGGTATACTAACAGGTGTAGATTCCATTGTGGTGGGAATCTCGTCCCCTGGCACACCGGATTCGTCAGTCGTAGTAGGGGATGGGTTTTCCATATCAGAAGGAAATGGTTGTCGAGGAGAAGTGTATTCCCAAAAAGGGATACCGTTTTGAGAAGGTTCCCAAAATAGGGTTCGAGTAAAATTTGGTATTCTCGTCGCCTGGAGCACGAGAGTTAAGCGGTTGTATACTTGGAACAATAGGAAGAGTTCTACTCACAACCGGTATCTCAGGAGACGAGATTGGTAATTCCGCCAGGATGGAACTTCACAAAATCCTAGGGAATCTAATGAAACCAGACCCTACTCAGACTAACGCAAACAAAATTTAACCGGGTTATATGTTATCGTGGTCAAATAAATTTTAAGAAACTAAACTTGACCTTTTCATTTTTTAAGAGTCGAGAAAAGGACGAAAAGATGACTCTAGTCTCCTTCGAATGTTTAATGAGCACAAAGTGACAAGACGCTCACTTACACCTTTTCTTTTAGGGAGTCCGAAAAGGATCAAAAGTGACTGCTCTGGAGAACTAGGAAAGAGGTTTACCAAATAATCCGTAAAACTGCTTATACACCTTGGCAATCAGATGAAAACCAAGGACTTCCCGTACTGCAGTCAATCTTCCCGAATGCTGTGTTCAGTGCATTACGGCTTGTAAGGCGGCAGACTCGGCTTCCTATGGATAAAAGGTTGTAAGCCTATAGGGGTCTTCCAATATATACACGACGTACGTTGGAGACAATCGTACTGGCACCTATCGTTTCACCGTGGAGGAATCACCCAACCACTCGACGGTAAGCTACCAGGTTTAAAGACGGCGGAACACGCTCTAACCTAGACCTCTAGAATATTTGCGTTATGTTCCAATGCGTTGTTAGGTTCATTCAGTTTATTTTACAGTTTATCTTCAATTATGTTTCGGTTTTTTGGTCCTACCGCATGTGATCTCTCGAAACTTCCTAAATGCAAACTATATGCCAAAATTATATCATTTCATCCAATGAACTCTATCTACACGAGAGTTGAGATCTTTACACAAACAAAATGATCAACAAAGATCCTAATGCAGCTAATAACAAGAAATGAAAGTTTTTTTTTCTTTTTCCTTTTTAAAAGCAACAAATAACAATAAATGCTAATTAATGCAAAAAGATCTTTTGTTTCTTTTTCTTTTAAGATAGCATAATGCACTTAACAAACCTCAAGAGATATTCACAAGTGTAAACAAACACAATTCACTCAATGGAAATAGAACCAATTTTGAAACATCAAGATGACCTGTCAAAGCAAGGAAAAACACAAAGACTTTCAATGAACCATGTGATCTAAGTTCAGATGAAGTCAAGCAAAATCCAAACAAGCTAGAAGTGAATCACTTGAAGCATAGAATACCAAAGTTTCACAACCACTAGATGAGTGCGGAAATCAACCAAAAAGTTGACGGGATTACCAAACCACAACTTCCCACTGAAGGCTCGACATGCAAAGCCACTAGATGTTCTAGGGCTAGGATACAAAATCGATAGAAATAAACAAACAACTGAATGATAAAAGTAATAACCAGTCACACAGAGGTCTAACACACTTCCAGAAGCTGCAAAAGATATGGCAAGATACAAAATCAAGCTCAGAAGGCTGGCAAACAAGCGAACTGAAAAGGTTAACAGGTCTGGCGCGATTGTCAGGCTGTAACTCGCGCTATAAAGGGATTGGCGCGGGTTGTCAGTTAACAACATACGCCAACGGGCGCAACTATCAGAGGAAAAGCCGCGCTAATAAAGTTTGCCAAGTCAAAAAGAAAAACAGGCAGTCCAAAGCTTGGTTTACAGTATCTAGGAAGGCCAGGAAGCAAGAGGCAGCAAGAAATTCAATCCAGAAAGCTATCCAAGCAAGCAAACAAGAGAAAACCAAAGAGGCAAGACAAACTCCAAGTTGTTCAGTCTGTAAACCAAACCGGAGATTGACTGAAGTGGCTTTGATCTACTTCACTAATGCAAAGCAATAGTGTTTCGAAGGCTATCTGGCCGTACTTCAGGCTCCTTCCAAAGTTTACAAATCGAACAACAAGCTAGCTTCCCCAGTGGAGTCGCCAAATTGTTGAACAGGTAAATCCCCTCTGCGGACAGAGGCGATCCCACTAGCCCAAATGGGGTCTAGCAACAATCAAACAATGCTAATACGCAGGTTCCTAATTGCAAATCAAAGATCGATGATGAGGGCCTACCTAGATTCCAATGCTAGTACTTGTAGAAGAGACGTCGCTCCCGTTCCTTTGCTCCGGCTGGTCACAATCCCCACGATCCTCATGAACGGACACCTGCACATGCAAAGAACGACACAAATACAAGCATAAATTCAATAGATGCACTATATATCATCAGAAAGATATAATCAATCATCATTATAAAGACAATAAGCGTGAACCATAATAGCAGTCGTTTAATAATGAATAATAGGCAAAGAAAGATACAACCAAGGTTCTGACGTTGAACCTATTCTCTGGCTGGGCGAGCAGCTATGTATGCCTTGCAATAGACCTTCTCTCTCTCAGGATTTCGGCAGCATAACCTCCCTATGCTTCAAAACTCTTACTATCACTCTAGAATTACTCCAGAACTCACAAAAAAACTAGCTTGTCTAATGCATGAGGACAGACTTTTATAAATGGAGAAGGGAGGAAGGTTCAATGTACTAGGACACCCATTGTGGATCGACATTATCTCTGAAAAGCTACTGAGGATAGGTGTCAAGGATAGATGATGACTCTCGACCTCTATCAGATAGATTTTTCCTTCAAAAGACTTCATGATCTGAAAGGAAAAAACATACGGGCGCGCGTTTGCCAAAAATCATTACCAAACTTAGTTGGCGCGAGTGTTGTTCTAGGACAGAGCGCCAATGGGCGCGCCCCTTTTTGAGGATCTCAGTGATTGGCGCGGATAAGACACTATGTACCTGCGCCAATGGAAAAAGGGCACTTTTCAGGGATAATTTGCAGAAGGTGTCTTCAGGGAACATGAAGTACATACTCAGGGGAACATAATGCAAGTGTTTTTAGGCTATGTCACTGCTCACAGGTCCCGGAATGTATCCTCCAATGTAAGAAAACAGGGGTAACAGAGACGGTGACCAATGGTGACAAATTACTGTGTAACATGACCATTTACATTTATTGATGTCACACACTATTACCTCATGGGACATTATTTAAAATGGATTTCCCTTAATAAATTAAATAATTCAACCTATTCAAATATAAGGGATATTCGGTGGGGTTAACAAGGATACTGTTGAACCTTCTCAACCTTCAAAGCCTTGAATAAGTCCTCAATCCAGCATATGAGTCATTTATAACATTTCTTAATATGCTTCTAATTCGAATATAGGTGGCATGAGTAGGTAAGGAATGTCCTTAATCCATAACTTAACCATCTCGAGCTAAAGTTCTATGAACAAATCCTAGACATGGTAAAATGGTCTCTCACTAGATGGATTTTACCCTACGAGTTAGATGTGGGTGCTATTAGGTGATACATCCATTGTGGTTGGGTAATGATGCCTTAACCACAACCAATTTGGATAAAAAACATCCCTAGGCCCTATTAGGATATTCCGACACATAGGAATAGTTAAGTATAACTTGGTCTAGTATAGAGTTAGGTAAAGTGTGTTTCTTTACTATGTACATTTGTAACTTACAATCCGACGGTCACGATATGTAGTGATCCGACAGTTCATTCTCTGCTCGGTATTACCGACACTTGATTCGTGGCTTAACACCCGATTGGTCCATGAATTCTATTTAAAGCGCATGGAGGGTCATTTGTAGTTTAACCATTGACGAGAAAAGCTTATGTAAATTTTCATTCTTTTATTAATAAATTGCCTGAAGTGGCTACGTTGGCTCAAGCCGTGGACTGTTTCCCTCTTTGAGGGTTTTAACCACGTCAAAATACTGGTGTATTGATCTGTGATCTGGTTGTGAGCGGTGTCCTTTGGTGTTCTGTCTGAGGAACTTACCCTGTAAATTCCTACAGGCCCTTCAAATTGATCTAGGGAGGGAAATAATAACCTTATGGGCTAAACAAAGATACTTAGGCTCAAGCACCTTGAACATGTCCTCGTACCACCACATGAAATTGTGGATGTTTTGTGGGGTCTTCACCATCTTAAAAGACTGAAATTAGGTTTCTTAGGATCTTATTGAAGATTCTTAACATTAAGAGCCTTAAAAAAGTACTCGAACCAACAGTCATTGTAGGGAGTTATTGGCCTTCGAGTGGAATACATGCACCATGGTAGAATTTTTGCACTAGAAACGTGTGTTTAGTCATAAACATGGTTAGGGAGAAAGTATGGCCTTAAGCCCTATTGAACCTTCTCAAGCTTGATCAACTTGATGCAAATACAAAGGAGAAGGAAGTCTCTATGGAATTTCCTAAGACCTACGACCCATGGACTACTACATAAGACAAACTTCCTTTGTTATTATCTCTCTCTATCTATATTAGCTACTTTGATCTACTTTGGAAAAAAATGCAAGAAAATAGAATGTAATCCATTTTCCTCCTAGTGGCATAGTAATAACATACACTGATAATCACCTAGGGGTTAAAATTGACCTAGTCAACTTCAACATGAGTTCAAATTCAGCCCCTCTAGAATCTTCATTATCATCTCCATTTGGCTAGCCCCCTTTCCATGAGTAAGGGGGGCTGATGTGTCATCCTCTTGAATTATGGCGGTCAATCACGACATGTCAACTTCTTCCGGGAAGCATAACTTTTGCATTTGAATTTTGATTGATATCTTTCTTAGACCATTGGAAAGATCTCTATGTGTTGAATAACATCAAGGGGTACCACACTTCAGCGAGAATTTTTTACCCTGGAAAAGCATCATTTAAGGAATCAAATTGGCCTTAAAGGTTTCTGAGTCCCACTCTTCGAATTGGATCACGTGCTAAATATGCTATTGTAAGTTGATATTTTTTATTTTTCCACCTTGAAAGTGTCGGGATAAATGAAAAAAATATAATGTTCCAATCTAGATCATCAAAAATTCACATCTAACTTTTGTTGGTTATCAATCACCTCTATGGTTGTTATGGGCACCATCACTAGGTTAATTTTGCACCACGAATGTATCTAGAGATCTAAACAAAGTCATAAGAGGATAATAATGGACCTTGTGCTCATGAACAACACTTAGGATCAACAAAATGTTACATATCTTAGGCATCTTTCAACTATGAGTAGTTAACTAGGGGGGCATTATGATGTTTTTGACAATACTAATGGGCTTTTTTATCTTGACAATGGTTAAGTAAATATAAGAAGGAATTGGGTATTTAACAAAGCTTCTTGCACTAAAGCATAGTTAACAATGCATTGAGATTTTAGGATCTTTCCATGGGATCCTAAGCTTCTAAGTGGGATATGGTTGCCACCAATTGGTTTTGGGTATTCATGATTAGTCTATGCATCTAGACCATGGTTGAAGAGGGAAAAGAAGGCATCATGCATGAAAATGAACATTCTAGTCGTGAAGCATGACAACCATGACACATGCCTTGGGAGCTTGAAGCCCAAGTGGTATTCCAGTGACCATTAGGCTATTTTCCAAAAAGAGGATGGGCCTAGGAGTATTGATTGTGCTTTGGAGAAGAAAATATGTCCTAATGCTAAAATTTTCCTTTGGAAACATTACCAATTAAATAGGTCATAGTACCAATGATGCATTGCTACCTCTTTTTCTCTACATATTATATAAGTTGGTTGATTCACTTTTATGGTGACCAAAGATACATAAACAATAACATATCCATTTTCTTAGTTCCCTATTTTTATCTCTATTTTAAACCACTTCAGGAATATAATGCTCTAATAAAACCAATAAAACTCTACATTTATATAATTCTTAACACATATATTACATTTGATTGATTTTTTTTATTATATATATATCATAATTCTTAAATATAAAGACTTTTATTTGTATAATAATTTTTTATTGCCGTATGTTGTTATTAAAATAAATAATATAATAAATAAAGATAAACTAAAACTTTAAAAAAACTAAAAATTAAAAATTAAAATGAATTAAATAAAAATTTAAAATATGGAAACATAACGCGCATGAACCACTTCTAATGTATAACTATACAGATTTGTTTCGAGCGGCATATCTTTTTCCATATTAAAATAGTTTTTATTTATATGTGAGGAGTTCTAAAGTCGTACAGACCAAAGATAACAATTTATAGGTTCGAAGTTCTAATCGCCCAACTCCCCAAAAAATAAATAAAAAATAGTATAAATCCCCCACTAAGTGTGAGGGTATTTGGGTGGCTATGCCCTCAACCTACTTTCCCCCAAATATTTCTCTATCTTATCAGCTACCGCCCGCACGGATGTAATGTTGTCTGAGCGTCCCTCCTCATGTACGATGATTTCAAATTCTTCCTCCAGAACCATTACTATCTCCAACTGAAAGTAAAACATGTAAAAGGCACCGCCTTGAGTCCCGGGAATCTGCAGGCAACCTGACAAAAAGTCATGGGGAATCTGTTAGAAAGTACTATGCACGGAGTAGCTTTTCTGCAAACAGACTCAAAATAATTACAGATGCATAACAAAGAAAATCAGGAACAATAATGAAGATAGAAACAAATGCACTCTCAAAGATGACAGAATCTCTAATGAAATCCTTGAATATATGTATCAATCAGAATTTTTCTTAAACAGTGTAGATAGAAGCAAATGCCCTCTCAAAGATGACAGAGTTTCTAATGAAAATGAGCATTTTTCTTAAATTTTTGTTAAAGAGTAAAAATTTTTTCAGAGCGAAAAAAGCTTAACTATATTATATAAGGTATATAATGAACAGATAGTACATCATGAGAGCTTAAGGAAGCGGGAGCAATCTGTACAAAATTTATCTAGACAAGATGGGAAACATGAAATTCCACCAAAGGAAACAAGTTGTCCATCAAAATAGCCAGTCATTTCAGCGTGTAGATAGGAGACATAATATAGTTCATAAAGGAATATAAGATCCTAGGTTATAATCAGCAATGTTCAAAATTGTCATTTTACACTTAGACCAGTACATAAACAGAGAAATTTTAGTAGGCTGGAGAGATCAAAATGAACAAAAAAAACAGTGCATATGTGGATTCAGCGAAATTGAAGTTAAGTACCAGGGATGAAAAATTCCTGGATGGAGAAAATTTTCACATCATATATTACCTTCATGTTCTAGATACCTGATTCTGATAGAAGACCTTCCTTGGATAAAATGTCAGCTTGCTGGTTCTGAGATCTGTAGATGCGCTGAATGGAGCATCCTTCCATCCTCCTCCATAGGTACATGATTCTGTCCATTCAGCGTGCAAGATGTGGTTTACTGATTTGGTTCTTTCCCGATACATAATCAACCATGACTTTGGAGTCTCTGAAAATTGCAAGGGACTGTATTTTTAGGAAATGGCAAAATGAGAGAAGAACCACAAGAGCCATTGCCTCGGCTTTGCAATTGGAACTTTTCCCCCCATTCCAGGAAATAAGATATTGTAAATTTTCATACATAATAATGTGAACCCCACAACCACAAGAGCTATTTTGTGCTGCTCCGTCAAAGTACGCTCTTGGAAGCATTATGTGATCATGTGTTTGCTCTTTTTGATTGGACTTTTTTCTCTTGGAAGATTTTGCAAGTAAAGTGTTATAGAGAGATACAATACTATGTAGGATTCCAATGAAAGGCTCTTTTCTATCCTTGAAAATTATATTGTTTAATTGGGAGTAAAGTCAGCAATTAATTTTAAACAAAAATTTTCTTAAATTTTTGTTAAAGGTAAATTTCAATATTCAATTAATTGCGAGTAAAGTCAGCGATTAATTTTAAATACACAAAATCTAATTTACATATGGCAAAAATGTAAATGAATTCCTCTTCTATGTAATTGTAAGTGTTTTTATATGGATCGCAATTAAATAATCAATAGTAAAAATAAGCTTAGACTTTTAAATAAGCTTTGAGGGGAGATTTGAGTCATTTGTTATAATTAAATAATTAATTAAAAAAATAATTAAATGGCTAAAAAAATTTAGAATAGAAGATTCTATTAATTGTAAAAAATTATTAGAAAATATCTTAATATAAATTTATTTTATTATTTTGTTTAATTCTATATTAAATAAGAAGGTGGGGTTGTGAGCGGAACATGGCAGATTAGGGTTTTGTCAGGCCCTTCGACGGAGGTTCTGCTCTGATCACGACGCATCTGCAGCAATACCTCTGCACCCCTGGTGACTGCATACGGCAGTGAATAACACATTCGTCATGGATTCCCTTCTAGGGGAGGACTCGGAGCCTCCCCCCAATGATTACAGTAAGCCTCAGTCTAAGAATAGAACTGACGAGGCATCTGCATTGGATCAGCCTGCCATCATGACAAAGCAGGCAAACCAGAATAATCAAGGTAAATAGAAAGGGCCACAGGAAACGGCGGCAATGCACTAGAATAGACAGAAAGACACTGTAGGAAACGATGAGGTTCCCAAAGCAACCTCTACGACCTGCAAACTTGTTGCAGCAGAGAGACCAACGATTGAATTACCAAGTCAAAGAATCAATACCCAAATCCAGTTCATGAAAGACCATGCTCTAATCGGGAAATTTATTGGTTTCTCGACAATGGAGAAATCCCTAGAGGGATGGATTGCAACCATATGGAAACCCAAAGGGCATATCACCCTACAGCTGGGACCAAAAGCTTTCTTCACGGCAGCCTTTAACTGCATAGAAGACCGAAACAGAGTAATCGATGGCGGCCCCTATTTCTTCAACACTGCAAACCTGTACCTGAGAGATTGGATTGAAAGATTCAACCCAGACAAAGAGGATCTGAGTTGGGCACCAATTTGGATTCGGCTATACTCCCTTCCATTGGAGTATAATTGGGATGAAGAATCACTAAAAGACATTGGAAATGGTCTGGGAGAGTTAATAAAGATCGTGGAAGAAACAAAACTTAGAAGATATACTTGCTACGCCCGCATCTGTGTCTACATGCATCTAAACAAAGCTCTTCCTGATTCGGTAAGTCTATATCATGATGATTTTGAGTGGATTCAAACTATAGATTATGAACATGTCCCCTTCAGATGTAGAAAATGTCACGCCTGTTATCACTCAGGTTGTTCCCTGCTTCCTAAAGGGAATACGGACGAGGTAACCACTGACCAATCTTGTAGTTACAAGTTCTAGCCTACCTATAACCAGAGAGGGCTCTCTCTTTATAGTTTAGCTTTGTTTGATGAGTGTTTTAGACTAGTTATGATGCACTGTTTGTTTGAATTTGGTGGGTTGGTGAATTCTTTTAGAACTGAAGTGTAGATTTACATGACAGTTTGTTCCATTGGGCAATGGAGTTGAGATATTTGTGCTTTTGAAAGTGGATCTGTGAGGACAAAGTGTTGCTGCAGAGCAAGTTAGGCATGTGTGAAACAATATATCAGATTTGTTGGTAAAAATGGGGATTTAGTGAGTGAAAGGCAGTTAAGAATCTTTCACTATGCTAATGAAGAAACATGAAAGTAATGCTTAAGAGCAGTTAAGAATTCTTAAACAGTATTCACCATGTTAGGATAAGTTTAGACATGAGCAATTAAGAATTCATATCTATGGCTAATCCAGCAGAAAACATATTTAGAAATAGAGATTGAGCATAGGGTGTTTGGAACAAATCCTAGGATATTCTTTTTCTCTACTTAGTAAGATTATGAAAACACAAAAGTTATGGAACAAACAGGAAACACATACACAGTTAAGAGAAACTTATTGATTCAACAAATGACACAGGAATTCTGCAACAACACAAAGCTTTACATATCCATCTTCAGACAACGTTGGAACCAGCAATCTCCATCAACAATTTTTATTATCAAAAAAGTCTTCAGTATACAACAGAGCTCTTCAGGAAGAATTGTATTACAACCGACCCTCAATGCGTTATCTGAGGGGATATATATACAAAAATAGGGTATAAAATATCTTAGTGGAGAGTTATGGTGCAATAAATTGCACCACCAACTCTCTTACAAAAAGTAAATGACAACATAAATATAACTTTAAATGCTGAGGTAGCCGGCATTCCTCTGTCAGACAGATTTGACTTTTGGCTGTGGAAAGTAGGCGGTAGCAGTGCTTTTAATACTGCGTTAATTTTGGCCTGCTATTTGGGTGGATTGCTGAGTCATCTGTATGCTGCTTGTTGTACTTGCATGTTGACCTGTCTGCTGACCTGTATGCTGACTTGCCTGCTGACCTGTCTGCTGACTTGCCTGCTGACCTTTCTGCTGACCTGTATGCTGATCTTTCTCCAAAAAAAGACAAAAAGCAAAGTGGAATTATCTAGGCATAATTTCCAACATCGCTTGCCACCAATCAGCTGGGGGTAACTGATGTCTTCTCATTTTAACCAGTGTCTCATCTGCCTCTGTGTGTCTATAAAAATTAGGAGGGACCTCAAACAGATGATTAATTTCATGCTCAATAAAGAATAGATTCTCCAGCTTGTCATAGAGGGTTTGCCCAGAGGGAGGCTCTGCTTCTTCTGTGGAGCTGTTGGATGTTGTGATCTGGTTTTCAACATAATTGTTGATCCTTGTCATATACTGATTATATGACAGCAGCTTCCCTGTACCAGTCACTAAGCTTGGCAGTCCTTTGTCCTGTAAAATAGCCATTTTAGCTCTGAATTCATCTATCTCAACCTTCATCTCCTGACATTTCCTCTCCACTGTCTGAGTGAAATTCCTTAATGTCAGTACCTTCTTGGCTATGAGGATTGTATCTATTCCGCTTGCTATTTGTAGAGCAGCCAATTCTTCCCTAGTGCGGTTATTGAGAAAGTGAATCATTTTGGTGGCCTGCTCAGGCATTATTCCCAGGGCTGTCCTGGCTCTCTGAATCTCTACATGAGCTATTTCTATCAGCTCCACCTGTTCAAAAATTGCTTGAATGGACCTCCATTGGTCCTGCATAGATTGGCCAATCTTGGCCCAAATAATCTTTTTTATTTCTGCTAGGGTATTGCCTAGCATCAACTCTTTTTCTAGAGTTTTTACTTGGGCCTCCAAGGCCTTTATTTCCCTTTATTTTTCTGCCACAGTCATCTTTGACTTGTCATAACTGGCCTCCAGCTTGGCCAGTTTTTCCTTGGCAATATTTATTTCTGTGACTTGATTTTCCAGCTCTTTAATAGCCTTCATTAATTCTTCCATGCCCAGGCTGGATTCTGCTGCTGTTGTGGCTTCTACTGTTGCTCCAGTTGCTGATGTAGCTGCGGTAGGTGCTGGAGCAGTAGGAGGAGCTGCTGTTACTTGTGCTGGAGGGGTAGGTTGAAGGTTTGTTGAGGTTTGAGGTGGTTGGGAGGCAGATTCCCCTTGCTTGTCCTGTATAGCTTTCTCTAACTCTACCTCCATCTGCAGTATCCTTTGGTTCATGACTAGGAGCAGCTCCATAGCATTGTCCACCTGTTTTTCTTATGCAAGCTCTGTTGTGTCAGGATGGATGGTAGGAGGCAATTTTTCCTGTTTCCTCAATGCAGCTATATCATCCTCCTTTTTCTTCATAAGGGCTCTAACACCCTTTGGATCTTTGGGGTCATGTCCCAAATCAATAATTATATCCTCCAAAGTGTTTATTCGGTTATCTTTGGCGGAGGAGGACAGCCTTTCCAAATCAAGCTGTCTGTTTGTGTTTTTCAGCGATTCCTTTAGTTGATGGGCCAGCATTGCCTTGTCAGTGAGTGTTGCATACACCATCTCCCCAGTTTGCTTGTGTAGCTCAATTTGATCCATGGGGTGTATGTCTTTAGCAAAGACCTCTAGATTAGTTTTGTAATAATCTACTGTGGTCTTTGGGTGTGGAACCTTTGGCTTTAGATGAGTGAAGATCATCTTTTCTTCCTTGAAGTCAAAGGCAGCCATTAATCTTTTCTTTTTGGCTGGGGTTGTGTTCAGGAATTGCTCATAGAGCTGCACTCTTAGCAACTCATTTTGTGCCTTGATTTCCTTGAAGCCCTCTTTAACTGTGGCTGGCTTTTTTCCCTGTTGTCTGGAGGAGGACACCTCCACGATATGTTGTTTGAGCCTGTTCTAGCTGAAATGAGCTAGTGGCAGTCTGTTGGCTCGTTTGTCTTTCCTTGCTCTGGCTCTCTGCCAGCTCTTCACTTATGTCTCCTTCAGCTTCAGGGTCTACCCTCGGCCTCTTGGCCTCTGGTTGCTGTGATGACCCTGTGGGAGGTGTGATTTCTTCTCTGTCTCTCTTCTTCCCTCTTTCATCATTTAGAGGGGTCTGCAAAAATGGGTTTTGAGTTTGTTCAGTTTGCAGGGGAGGGGCCTGTCCTGATTGCTAGTCTTTTGAAGTACTAGGCTGCCCTGTTTCTGTCTCCTGTTGTTCATCCATCTTCTCCTTTCCTTTTGTGGGGGTTGTTGTTGCTGGAGCCTGCTGGATGTCCTGCGTTGTTGGGGCAGTAGAGGTACCTTCT
>APFE030020791.1:1950-29565 GCA_000404065.3 Pinus taeda | reverse complement strand
TTGTTGAGGTCGCCATCCTTTCTCTGGCATGTTTGTTCGATTGATCATCCACTTATCTTGGGGGAGAGCTCATCCTTTACCTATTTCATGGAGACTCCTTCTCCTTTATAAGCCTCCTCCATTGCCCATGAGCAGCTAGTTTGGAACATATAGACTTTGATTGAGGAATTCTTAGTGCATTAGTGCTGCTCTTTGTAGTCATTTGGTGTGTTGTGTGAGGATTGCTTTGAGCTTGAGGAAGGTCATGAGCTTGTTGCCTTGTATGTGAGAGAGAGACCTCTTTGACTTGGGAGATTTGTTTCAAAGGTGAATGCTTGGAAGACATACTGGCTGGACCCTCTAGAGAAGGACTCAACGTCAGGACTTCGGTTGTACCTTACTCTATTTCCTGTTAATAAAGATAGATGACTATTCTTATGGTTCCATTTCCATTCGTCCTATGAATGATTAATGTAAATTGTATCCTTCCTGACTGATACATAATTGTTGTTAGTAGATTTTACGCTTTTGTTTGCTCTCTTTGCTTGTGCAGGTGTTCGTTCGCGGGGATAGCGGAGAATTGTGATCGGCTGGAGCGAAGGAGCGAGAGGATCATCTCTTCAACAAACATAGCATTGGAATCCAAGTAGGTTTCTCTTACCCACTTGTTAAATACAACTAGGAACCTATAGTATAGCGTTGTTTGATTGTTGCTAGACCCCTGTTGGGCTAGTAGGGATCGCCTCTATCCGTAGAGGGGATTTACCTCGCCAACAAGGCTTATGGATAAAGATCACTGAGATAGAGAGTAGTTAACATTCTTGATCCTCCCCCAACACTACCTAACCCCAAAACTACAACCATTCTAGGTTTCCTCAGGGTTTCCAAGCACTTATTAGTTAAACAAATGTAGAGGTATGCATTATGTTAGGTGCTAGGACCTTATTGTGATGACCTATAGTTACTTTTACATGCTAGAGGCCATGCACATGGAGAGGCTTACTATTGTGTGCAAGTATATAATATTTTTTCCTCTTGAGATCTCACCTGGCATATATTCTTGACATATTTTGGAGAGATGGGACTTATACTAGAGGGTGTACACCATCTCATAGAGCTCCCCATTTAGCACACAAAGATTGACATAAAATAGACCAAGACCACTTATAGGGAGATCAAATGGTTATACCAGAACATGATGGGAAGCAACTATATGCAATTGGAGAATGCTCAGAGGAGCAAGAGTAGTCTACTTTTCTTTTACTATGTAAATGAGCCAGTCCTATACTTAGAGTTCTTGCTGCAATTGTTTTGCATATGCTTGGTTTACACTAGAGGAATATGATGGATTTTACTATTTTGAAACAAATTCATTAGTAGCCATATATATATGCAATGGAATAGTTCTTTCTTTACATGGTATATCAAGGGCTAGATATGTCTAAAAAGTATAGGAAAATTCATTATCACATTCTAGTGGGAGTGCTTTGCCTAGTGGAAGCAATCTAGTGGCCCTAACGTTCATGGGTATCTTATTTTATAGTAATATGACAATGTACTAAAAGAGGTGCTGATTGGCCCCATCTTGAGAATGATCACTATAAGGACATCATTTGGAAAGGTGTTTATCCAACGCTGGGGGTAGTGCCCAAATTGATTAGTAGCTCAAGTTATCCATACTATCTATGGTAGAGATTACGTAGATAAGCTACTACACCTATAGCTAAATTTCCATTATAGTAGGGTGTTAGGCCTTCCATACTCTCTACTCCTAGAGATCATATTATAATTTCCTCAATGACTACTTGGTATATCCAATATTAGCCATGGGTAGAGTCACATTTGGTGTGATTAAGGGAGAGGGTGGAAAGGTTTTACATATTTGTGGTTGATTTCTAGGATGAGGTGTAGCTTACCAAGATTAGGAAGGTCACTTCCAACCAACATGTAGTAGCTAGTAAGAGAGTAGGTGTTCATAGTATATTAGTATGGTAGTAAGCTCTAGGGGGTGAGGGTAAGGATGAGGGCCAAGTAGCGAAGGAGTATTAAGAGGAGGATAAAGATATGAATTTTGTCTTCAAGAAGGAGCATACTAAGTTACATGCATTTATCTTCATTCACCCAAAGATCTTAGCAGAGGCTCTTGTGACTATGATTAGAGATGGTAGCACTCTTCCTATTCCCACAACTCTTAAGAGTCAATCTTAAGTATAAGCCTATAGATCTATTCACTCTCAAGACATGGCACTAGTTGAGCTTAGGATATCTAGCACAACCATAAGTTACCTAGAGTGGCCATCTGGATTGATGGAAGCTCATGTAGGTGAGGGACCAATGATGAAAAAAATATAAAATATTAGCTAAAACAACTGTAGTATTTAGAATCCAACTATCTTATATATATATATATAATATATATACATAATACATACATTATATATTTATGTGTGGTGTTGTGTGTGTGTGTAATGTTGGAAGTTAATTAGCTATTTGTAATATCTTTAAACAACATCCATTGGGTACTTGTATATATAGTATGTTTATATTCTCTAGAGAGTTAAGGTATAAAATGTTAAGATAAGATACCACATTATAGGGTGTCAAAGTCTCCAAAAATAATAGTGAAGAAATTTATATGAAATATGAACTAGGGAAATTATATCATTTGGAAGCATACAAACATATATGAGGTTAGGACATTCCATTCCAAATTTATGGGTATTATATAAGCTTAGAATGGATTGGGTAGAGAACTAAAATGACATGTGAATCATGTGCAACTTAATTTGTAGATGACCTATTATATTATCTAACATGGAGGTCACATTTCAAATTTATGAAAGTGATATATTGGTTCAAAATTCCATGCCATAAAACTTTTACCCATCAACCTTGATGGGCTTAAAATTCTAGACGTGGCTGAATAATTAGGAGGTGTGCCATCTGTTATAGGTGTTATCTCTAGTTAAAAGTTGTGTCAGGTCATCATTGTAGAGGGAACGTATGTTACCAGTTGGTTTTTCAAATTTAAATAAACAATTATGTGGAAAGGTTGGTTGTGGTACAAGATTGGTATGATTGAAGGAGAGGTCCACTCCTTGTCCTCCAGGTATTACAAGTTGGTGAGACTTTTGTTCGTTCTTGGTTGCTTAGAGTGGTATGCTATTTTTATTGGGTGTTTTTTCTTTCTTTACAATTTTATGAGGTCAAATGGCAACAATAGGGAGTAAACCAAGAGCTCTCTCAATGAATAATGAAATTGATGATATTGAAAGAAATCAAGCTAAGGATTTTGTTGATTTACCTGCAAATAAAAACTCTATATGTGTTAAATGGGTTTATAAAACAAATTTGAATGAGGAAGGTGATATTGACAAACACAAATCAATGTTAGTTTCCAAAGGTTTTTCACAAGAACTTGGCTTAGATTAGGGTGAAACTTTTGTACCTGTAGCAAGGATAGACATTGTTCAACTTGTATTTGTTGTAGCAGCACAAAACAAGTGGCCTATTTACCAAATGGATGTAAATTTTGTATTATTGAATGACGTATTGAATGAAGAAGTGTATGTGGATCAGGCATCTAGATTCTAAATCAAATGACAAGAACATAAAATGTACAACTTGAGAAATGCATTATATGTCTTGAAGCAAGCTCCAAGAGCTTGGCACAATAGAATTGATCATTACCTGTTGAATGACATGAAATATATAGGGAATACTCAGTTAGATGAATTTGAAGCAACAATGAAGATGATTTTGAAATTATAGATCTTGGATTAATGAAAATTTCTTAGGCACTGAAGTGGAACAATCAGATAATGGTATCTTTATCAATCAACAAAAGTATTCTACTATTGTTTCAAAAATGTTTAAGAAGAACAAGTGTAAACTAGTAGATATTCCTATTGAGCTCTGTACAAAGTAAGCAAATATGATGTGGGTACTGTTGTTAATTCCACTTTTTATAAGAAACTTGTTAGTAGTCTTATGTATCTTATTAATACTAGAACTAATATAGCATATGCAATAATTTATATTTCCAGTTTTATGGAATCTCCTCAGGATTTTCATTGGAAAGTTGGAAAAATAGTTTTAAGGTATATTGTAGGAACAACCACTTATGATTTGTGGTACACAATTTCAGTAGACAGTAAGCTCATAGGTTATGGAGACAATGATTTTTCATGTTGTATTGATGACATGAAGAGCACCTCTGGATATTGTTCTCTATTTGGCAAGAATTTGATTACATGGACATCCAAAACTAAGCTCATAGTTTCCTTATCTTCTGTAGAAGTAGAGTACATAGAAAAAAATACAACAACATGAAAATAAGTATGGTTGAAAAGAATTATGTTAGAGTTTGGATATACATAAAAGGATCCTACTTCAATCTTTTTTGATAATACTCTCATTATTCCCTTGTCAAATAATAATGTCTCTTATAAAAAAAGGAAAGCTTATTGATACTCGATTCCACTTCATTTGTGAACTTGTCAAAAAATGGTGATGTAACTCTCAAATTTTGTGATTCCAGAGAAAATTTAGAGTCAATTTTGAATTTCAATGTCAAAATTTAGGGATTAAAATAATGTGACCCTCAAGGTTAAGGTGGATTGTTAGAAATAATCTAGAGTTATGCAGATAATTAGTTTTACATAGATAATTAGTTTCTATTGAGTTACTTATGATGGTTAGTTCATTTGTGGAGTTATAAAAATAAAATACAAGTTTATATTGCTCTGTAATGAAAACATTTTGCATGAGTTTATTTTATATCATAATTCATGTCTTTGTTCCTTTGTCCATAATATCAAAAAATAGATCACTCATAGAAGCTAAAGGGGTGCATGGAGTCAAGGAAATGGAATAGATCAAATCGAACATTGAGGAGGAAAAAAATAATATATTAAAGATATCATAATCCAATTCAGTGTTCGACTTGAAGAAGGAAGACCCTATCTTTGATACTCTCATGTCTGATCAATGATTCTCTGATTTTTATGTCAGAGCCATGATATATTTGTTTAACAGTGTGTTTGTTATCAATGAAAAATCGGTTAGATCATGTAACAATATTACCTAAATATTAGCTTTATTTTTTCAGATTCATGATATCTTTGTTACTATAACATTCTTTTCTAAATATTAGCTCAAAATATGATTTACATAAATATACTTTCAGTCTATATTTTATCATATTCATGAATATAATAGGCCCCTTAAGTGTCTTGTTGAATCTACCCAATAACTTCCTTCTTTAACTTCACCAACCAAAAGAAAAAAATCTCATCCGATCCTCCTCAATGCTCCATGTGTCGTCTTCTATTTCTTCCTATCTACTAGGTGGAAAAAACACCTCTTCATTTATGAAATAGAAATCTACTTTAATATATTAGTGTGGCTTACTCTTAACTGCAACTTTTTCATCTACTTTCCTTGTTTTTTCTTATTTATAAAAGCCAACCTCATCTTATATATGTATATATAATTCCTCATGGACCCCGTGCTTTCAAAACGTCTTTATATAACCCAACCTCCAATCATATATATGTATAGTTCTTTGTGTGCTCTTTAACCCTATGGGTCCTAATAGGATAGGTCATGAGGTCATAATGGATTTGGTGTTTCCTCATTTAATGCACATCGATCACCTATGTGCCATGGCCTAACTTCTGACTGTTCAACTAGTCAGGGGTCAATACCATTACTTTGTTTTCACAAGGACTTTGGGCCTGCCTTCCTGACCATGAAAAAACCAACTAATGGGTACTTTGGGTGTCGAATGAACCAATGCCTAGGCTCTCTACTTCTTTGTTTCTACAAGGATATGCAACTCTGCAGACTTCGGATGGAGGAATTTAGATCCATGGACTCTTATGCTTCTCTAAATCGATGAGGATTTATACCTTCGCTATGCCCCTCATTTTTTAATGGGAAAATAATTTACAACTCTCTATGATAGAGTTAGGGTCTTCAATCTCTTTTAGCGTACTCCTCCTTGGATTATTCCTCTTTGGTCACCATCCTCCCTTTTGAGAATCACATGGCCTCCTTACACTTCGAAGTTGAGCCCACTGACACACACAAAATATTTTTAAAGTTTTGTGACCTAGGCATTGGTCCCTTATAGAGTTAACAATATACTCATTTACGAGTGAATTTGCAGAGGTATTCATTCAATTGTGCATGGATTATTTTTCATCATGTTTGACTCCTCCTAATTGCAATCCTTTGTTCGGTTTGGCTAATATTTAAACCCAAGATTCAATTAATTGTTGGACTTGAAAAATTTCCATAGGATAGAATAGTATTGATGCAATGCAAACACAACCACTCTTCAAATGAGACTTAAACTCTATGTTCGAATCTCATAATTTGGATTCACTAAATAATAAATAATAGTCAAAGGGAATTCAACCTTTTCTATGGGTATCTTGTATGCCTATAGCCAATTCTAGTGAGAGCGAACAAGTCTTTGAAACTCTTACATGGGTTGCCTATTCAATTTACCAACCAAAATAATTCAAATCTATAGAGAAATATTATGTAGAGAGATCATATACAAATACAAAAAAGATAAAAACTATATTTGTTCTTTAACGAAGATATGACTACAAAAACTTGCGGACCTTATGCCCAAAATATTACTTTCAAATACACTTGGGAGCTTCTTCCTCGCCAAATTCATTAAACCTCTATTTTCAAAAGACCTACTTTTCACTACTGCACACATACTTACATCTACAATAGTACTTGATTGAAAATATATCAATAGATATAGTAAAAAAGGGACATTTTTCCATTAGTATTAAAAGTGTCAAATTCCAAACCCTACACTTATTACATTGACAAATGCTCATTTTGACGGTGACTAAAATAACCTAACACTTTAGCATAATTACAATGAGACACATGGCTAATTTACATCCTACAAAATTCTAATTTGTATAATTTACTTATGAGGAAAATTCCTTCCCCTATAGAGAATTTCTTAACCCCTCTTAGTCTAAAAAAATATGAGGTTGATGTACCTGCATCAAACTCCCCAGGTGGAAAAAATCTTGACCTCCTGGTCAAATTCCTTAAATATGTGAAACCCTCCATGCTCCCAAAATTTATGCTGCAATTTCCCACTTTGTTTATCTTTCTAGCTTGACATTGCATTTAGTTCTCCTATATCCAATACCTTTCTTTGTAGCTTCCCATATGCTTGATCATGCTGGTACTCCAGTCCTAAATTTATCATACAAGGATCCCAAGTTTCATTTTGTTGTGCTCCACTTTCCTTGCTAAGACAATCTTGTACAATTCAGCCTACAAGGATCCCTTTCCTTCCATGATCATAGATTTTGTTTTGCAACTATATCACCTTTGACATGTTGTTGCTAGATTCCATAGTCAACCAAGCATTAAAGCTAATTACCATTTCCTCATCGCTATACTATTCCCTAGGTAGTTCCTTTATCAACATCATTATTTCCTCAACCACCATGTACAATGTACCTTCTTACTAGTACATGTTGTGTCCTATTTGTTGGTCCAAACTATTAACACCAATCAATCTCATCAGTGTTTGTAGGATCTTAATATCTACCTCATCCGAAGACTTCCATTCTTCTACATCCTCATAGCAATAAATAAAATATAGCATTTCAAACTATTGGCAGCTTACTATTTCCATTTGCTGCTTTGTATTCCGTGATTGAAAGTGAACCAATTTTTCTTGAGACAAACTACTCTCATCATTATTTCCTCTCCTTCTTCTCTTGACAACATCTATTGTTCTTCTTTACCCCTACAACCATGAATTGAACAATCTTCTTATCATCATCATATAAATATGTAGCCTCAAACATTTCAACATCCCTCAATACTTTGGATACATGCCATGTACATTGTTCTATGATTTTGGGATCATTAAGCCAATCCTCTAAACACTTCAAAACTCATTCATATCATGGAGGCATATTAGTTGTAAACTAATTTCCATTTTCCTTCTTTCTGTCTTTACATTCCAACTCTTCATTTGCACTCATATTTGGAACATACTTCTAGTGTTTTTTTCATGACTTATGTGGCTATAAGCGAGCCTCATAACTCCTTCCATGTTCTATTTCTTTTGATTTTTTTAATCCATCTGTTCTCCTTCATTCTTTTGGGCCTCCTATCCATGTTATATAATTGAAAAATTCACACATTAATTGTCATCAAGAGGCTTCACTACCACTTTTCCTATCAGTAGTCGTTCCCTTGGTGCACAGGTCATCTTCTTCTCTTTCATTCTAACATAACAATTATTATTTCCTTCTTCTTTCTCATGATTTCTAAATACCATGGTCACTCTTAGAAATTTCTTGCAGGCTATTCCTCCTTATTTGTCTTCAAGGAACAACTTATTTCCCCTTTCTTTTTCCTCTAAGAAGTTGGCTTGTCCTTCCTTGAGGATTGTGCACCATTTGCTATATTAATTTTACCTTCTTGGAACAACTTTGTCATCTCATTCTCTTTTTTGACTAGTTCTCCATTCTCCTCCCTAAGAAGACTTAGGCATTAGGCACGTAAACATCTACTAGTGCTCTTTGCAACACCTTTTGGTTTGGACTTCTCCCACAGTCCATGATATTTTCCCCTAGTATCCTTTCCTTAACTCGAAGGAGTGGTCTCCCTTCTGTTTCTTCTTTGGGCTCAACTGCTATGAGATTTTATTCTTCCATCTAGGAATTTACCAAAGGCCTCATCCTTTGCTTCCCTATATTTATGGATTTTGGTGATTTCCTCTTAAATTCCTTTTATTTAACAAATAAATTAAACCTCATCGCCAGGTTCCATCACTGGCCTTCTTCCCTCTTTTGTAGCAACTACAGTAGCACATTAAGTTGTTCCTTCAACTCATCCATCTCCTTTTCAATCTCTTCACCACCCAAGCTCCTCATGCCATTTCTCTTGAAATCCTTCTCCCCTCTCTTGTGGCTTTTACTATAGTATAAATAGAATATAGAAATAGTCCAAGCCTCTAGCTCTACCCCGACTAAGGAGAGTATCCAATATGTAGGGTTCCTCTAAGAATATGTTCTATTGGTGCTTATTCTCTCATTGTTTGGTTCATTTCTTCGATATATCTTCTCCATGTCTTCTCTCGATCGCTAGTTCATTTCTGATGCTTCCATGATGATCTTGAGTTCCCGAGTTAGGTTTCTTCAACACCCCAATGTAGGCTTTCAAGGGTGATCTATAGTTCAAGAAGACTATGACGCATTGTTTCATCTAATAGGGTTATCCACATCTTAGGCTAGGTTAGCTCATCTTTATGTATATGTAACATAGTAAGTACCATAGTCTTGATAGCCACAAATGAGTTATCGAAAGGAATAGAGGAGAATGCTTAGTGGATGAGGTACCAATCATCGATTTGTAGATAGGGTATTTATTAAGGGTGTGATCCATCCGCTCTAAATCTACCTTAAGGGTGGATATATAAGAGGTTAATTCAATACCCACTTTAGCAGGCTTATAGGTATTTCCCTTTGGGCTTACAAAGATTCTTTACGTATTTCGCTTTCTATCACATCATTTAGGTGAATAGATGAGAATTATTGTATTTCTCTAATGCTTATTATTATAGTATGTCTATTTGCACCTTGGGCAACTTGATCAATACGCGACCCTGGGCCACCGATATTTATGTGTCAGATCATGAGTGGCCTTAATGTCATGCTTTAGGCAACCTTATTACTACTTAAGGCATAGTATTTCATTATCCCAAATACTCTGTCTTAATGTCTTTCCTTGTCCCATAGATTGAAACGATATGTTTGTAGTGATGATACCATTGGTAATCTGAAGCCTATGGCGGGTTCATCACTAGCATTTAATAGATCTACAAATAGATATGATAGTATATTTGCCTGATTGTGTATTTGAGAGTGATATGTGTTTTAGGAATGAAATAATGATGAGTGAATAAGAGAGTCCTTAGTGTTCGTAGTTGGGGAGGTTTGTACCTCACCCATAGCTTCATAGAGTTATACTGTCCAAGTTATATTCTCCTAGTGTAAAGTACAATAAAGCTAGAGAAAGTTGAGTCTAAGACAAGTATAAGGAGTTAATAATGTAATGATATTAATCTATCTATACATATATAGAATATAATAAGAATTTGTAAAGTATAAGTCTAGGAGTTCTAATATTGCTATCTATTCCTCATACTAATGTTGTTCATAGAGTATCAAAATAATACTATACTATGGATCTTCCCTTATGAAGGTTTAAGGAGTGAAATCTATGGATACCTAAATTATAAGAGAAACCATGTGAATCTCAAGAAGTAAAAGGAATTCTTAAAGGTAAAGAAGATATAACTGGAATATACTTACTTGATAAGGGAAGGATGGCTCGACTAAAAGGAGAGGAAATATAAATGACATTAATTCGTGACATTTTTTCTGAGCTACTTAAAGTCGCACGTCCAAGTGAAAAGAGCGTATTTTGGATAGTACGTACCTCAAATAAAGATTAATTAGAGTCCATAAAGTAACATGTCACAAGTAAAGGCAATACTATATTTAGTTCAAGACTTCCAGCTCATTACATAAATATCGAATTACGCACTACTTGACTTCGTACTCGTATTGAGTAGCTCTTGCACCGATGAACCTATGTAATGTGAGCCTATCCATAGGTAATGTAATTAGTATATGATCTATAAGGCATTAGCTTAATTCACTGGATCATCAAGTGAATCTGGATCATGAAATTGCTATGGGACTAGATAAGCACCTGTCTCCATGCCTAGCTCTACTACCGTTGTTTCATTAGCAGAGAAAAAATACTAATTGCTTAATATGAAGAGTAGACTACTGAATCAATGGATGCTTCTGACTAAACTCAGTCAACTACTGGTTGTACACTCTGTGCTACCTTTTCTTCTTATGCGTTCACTCAATCAATAGGATCATCCATTGAAATGATTAGATCTACATATGGCTATGGTTATGGATATGCTACCACCCTTTCTTGACCTACCTCCTATTCCCTATGCTTTTGATGACAGAACTAAGCCAAAAATGTAAGCTTCCTATACCTTTGCTCCTTAAACCAAGTAAACTCGATCTCGATATGCACATGATTCTTTGTAACTCATGGAACTTCACTCAGGGAATTATATATAGGGAGTTTTAAGGCACGTGGTAGCTTCATATAAAAAAAAATAGGGAGGTCAATGGGCTATGCAACTAAAGTATCTGCAACTAAATATTTTTCCAAGGAATGTTGTGGGCTTTCGAACTGTGAGATTTTCTACCAGAGAATATGTATATGAAACTCACTTTCTCTAAATCTCCTCCTCCCGATTCCATCTTTGATGCTAGTTGGGATGCTTCTTCAACTGCGACTAGTGTAGGCTCTGCTACTAGGGAAACAAAATCGACTAAGTTAATGAAGTCATCTCGATCAACAACTGAATATGGATTTGGATCCACAACTGGGTAATTATTGATTGGTTATTAATCATCTGTGAGGGATATGCATGCCCCTCAGCTTTCATTACTGCATGAATATGTTTGTAGCTTAGATATCCAGGGAATAGATTAATACTCCACTACTTTAGCTTTTGATTTTGTCTTTATATTTGCGGGTCCCTTTACTACCTTTTCTTTGCTGCTCTTTTTTCTCTTAGTGGCTTTGGATCTAGATCTTCCTACCAGATGTTTTATATAGTCAGTTCTAGCATTCATGCTTAAGCCAATTCCTGTGGTATTCATCTTCCAGAGATGTTGGGGTTCTCGTGTGACTCAATATCAAGTGCCCCTATCCTTGTTGGATCCAGATATTCTCACATATTTTGTAGGCTTATGAGTCCATATTGCATAGCAACATTTTCTCTTCATTAACATTCAGTACATGATGTTTTGCATTGCATTTTCCTCCATTCAACACTTTTCGAGGCATTTTTTTCATTGACTAATTTTCTTGGGATGGTGTATATTTATGGTTTCAGATGTTTGATGGTGGTTTATATGGTGTGCCTAGATGAGTTTTATGGTCCGTGTCTTGACGATGTGGTTAGGAGTTATGAAATTAGTGGTAGTAGGTCTGTGTATGTGCAGTTAGTAGTAGTAGGTATGTGTATGTGTTAGATTTTAGTCTTCATTCATGAAGCAAGTTAAAAAATGTCAGGTGAATCCTTGAGATTGGCCATAATTGAGATAGATATCACTGACCTACTAGATATGAGACTAGAAATTGGGTCGGTCTAGAACACAATGGATGACTATTAGAGACAACAGGATGACCGTTGCACTTCAATGACTAGGGACCTTGTCTACTGACTTGGCCTAGTATTCTCCTAAACTGACAAGCATGTATTCATGTCCATTACCTAGCTAGACATCATTTCATTATGTTTACCCAGTCATACATTTAGCCCTCCACTTGCCTTCATTCTCCCTGAGACAGAGGGACTTGTTCTAGACAAAGCTATTATCTTATAGAGTCACATTCTAGTTGTACCCATTTCTTGCATTATTCATTAGTGAGCCATAGTAGGATCACACTACACTAGTGTGAGCTACTCTTTGGAGTTGGATTGAGCCATGTTGTACACTAAAGAGCTAGTCTAGTACATAGCTTTAAAGAGGCCTCCCAGTCCTAGTGCTATTCTAGCAAGACATCATACAATATGAAAATCGCATTAGTAATATTATATGCCACACACACACACACACGCACAAACACACACACACACACACACACACACACATATATATATATATACTCAGAGATATAGATGCATGGACACAGATGTACCAACATCACAACATATATGTTTTACACATCCTACATCATATGTTGAGTACAATCCTAGTGCCATTCGGGTAGGAAACCATGTATAACAGAGATCACTAGCGTAGTTTATATAGTGTAGCTCTCCCCTATGGCTTTGGGTTAGAACCCCAATAGAGAAAGAATAATATACAACAAGAAACATGCATACAACTCAGGCAACATTCTTAAATAAACAAACTATGTAAGGATGAACATACTCGGATGTTCTTCATTTGGGTAGTTCCAGCAGGGTTCAGACCCTCTACAACTCCTGATGATCTTCGAATCTACAAATCAACAAATCCGAACATACATAGCAACATATAGATAAAGCATTTTAATGAAATCAACTTTATATCATATAAGTAAGATGATTATTTATACATCAAAATTACATTCATACATGAGTTACAACAACATCTGATGCATAAACAAGGTCAATCTTAGGAACAAGGAAAGGTTTCTTTTTATTGTAGAAAGCTATAATAAACATAGAAAGAGTTCACCTGAGTCTTATTCTTCTAGGTCCAAGCATAACCGTCCTCTAGGTCTGTTCAGTCCCAGTCTTCAACAACCTCCTTCCATAACCAATACCATGATATCTCAAGCAAGTGGGAGAACATCAACACTCAAGGAAACAAGGGTTTCCTAAACTTGGGGAAGTGCTTGAAGCACAGGGATACTTTAGACTTGGTTAGGGGATAATCTCAGTATAGTAATTCTATCTCTTCTCTGCTCCTTAAGGCCTTCCCATAGAAGTCTATTTATACTTTTCCCAATTAGTTTTTTAGTTGGGAAATAGTTGGGCCATGGGCACTAAGAGGTAATCAACAGGTAAAACCCGTCAAATATGCCCAGTTCACCTGAGTCTTATTCTTCTAGGTCCAAGCATAACCGTCCTCCAGGTCCGTCCAGTCCTTGTCCTCAACAACCTCCTTCCATAATCAATACCATGATATCTCAAGCAAGTGGGAGAATATCAACACTCAAGGAAACAAGGGTTTCCTGAACTTCGGGAAGTACTTGAAGCATAGGGATACTTCAGACTTGGTCAGGGGATAATCTCAGTATAGTAATTCTATCTCTTCTCTCCTCCTTAAGGCCTTCCCATAGAAGTCTATTTATACTTCTCCCAATTAGTTTTCTAGTTGGGAAGCAGTTGGGCCACGGGCACTAGGAGGTAATCAATAGGTAAAACCTATGAACTTCACCCATAGTTAAGGAAATTTAATTTTTTTAAGTGTTTTAACACATAGACATAGGTTGGGTATTAACTAACCCGCGTGTACACACTTTTATCACAGGGCAAAGTAGCATACAGGGATTAAAACATTGTCTTTTAAAATATTTGTACCAATTCTAGAAGGAGGGATTGCCTTAGGCCATAAACCAAGCATCAAAAATACCAAGGGTGATATTTGGAGCTATGATAGATGCCCCCTACTATACGAGTTCAGAAGGGGTACATGATGGCTAACATTTATTGAGTATATGGAAACGAAACCTGTTGAAACTGAGAAGGACTTCACCAGATTTCAGCCTGCGAGGACATCAAAAGAAGATTAGAAAGAAACAATTGTCTGAGGTAGGCGTACCCTTCTCAGAGAAAATAAAGCATGTCCACATATCAAGTACAAGCGGATCCACTATATATACAAGTATAAAGAACTGAAAGTACATAATAGATCATTCGATCGTGATCGAACAAGTACATGTCTGAAATATCAAATATAAGAAGATGATCAATGAAGCTGAAAGATAAAGCTGATCACTGATGTCAAAAACTGATCCCAATAGTACCAAATTAACATGATGGAATAATATGATACTACATCACAACTTGGATTCCATCATATAAGATGTCGCTGTGAAGGACTGCAACATATAATGTGGAATGGTCTCGACTAGTAGCAACAGGAGCAACTGACAAGTGAACCAAAGAATGTTGATGCAACCCAAGGTCGTCACCGACTTCTGTGGTGCATTTCTACACAACGGGAATAAATGATCTGAAGTCGACAATGTGAGAAATTGTTTGATTAGCGGTCATTGATGTATACCATTAAAAAATGTGAGACTACTCACTGATAATGATAATGAGAGTCAAGGTACCGAGTACAATCTAAAATGTGCGAATAAATGAGTTGAAGTTGAACACCTGGAAGAATCTATCAATTAGGGGATAATGATGGTTTCCCACTGTCGACATCGAAGGAATCTGCCACTAATGACTGAAAACCCCAAGGTATTGCCAAATGGACTCTAGATCCTTACCCCAGAGCAATGAGTCATAGTCAATAGGAAAAGATCCGCTAGAAGGAAGGCATTAAGGTGTCCTTCATCAATTAGCATGAGTGTAACTCATAGGCCAATAATGTGGAAGGAATCAGACGAAAGAGATGTAGTAACCTGACCAAAGCATGTTTCTGGCATACACAAGATGTAGCTAGCACACAATAGAAACCCTCTGAACCAACAAATGGTAAAAGATGACACAGAGGAAAGGAATCCACCAATAGGGTCAAATGGAAACCAAGGCACTGCATGAATCCCAATGTGTGATAATGAAAGTTGAAGTCGAACACAAGGGAAACCACTCAGTCAAAGACCCGTGATACTGATTGATGTTGAGCACAAGGTAACCTATCAATAATGAAAATGGGGCCAGGGTGTAGCTCTAGGCCTGCCCTCAGAGAAATATGTCGTCATTAATAAGGAAAAGACCCTCCAGCAAGAAGTCAATGGAGACCTTCTCAAACCAGCACAAGAAAAGGATCAATATAATTGATGTGATGAAAAACATGCCACAGACAACCAGGGATTTCCGACTAAAAAATAAGTCAAGAGACATTGCAGAGAGGCCGACTCAGGTTTATTTCCCTTGAACAAAAGCACAACTTAATGATGACAATGTGGTAACATATGATAACCTTGTATAAGTTTATCATGCAGGAGGCATGAGCAAACTCTCCATATGATTGTAAGACATAACCAATCGAAGGAGAACTGACTCAATAACAAGGTTAAGGCATACCTAATTCAAACTAAATCCCACCCAAAATGGAGGAGAGATTTTCTTTTGACTAATTTGTTCAAGGGTGACACAACTAACTCTAATTGTCAACAATATATGGAAATGTTGTCCCCTTTCCGCTCTTTTTGAAATATATAATTTTTTTTTTCTTTTTCTTTAAGCTGGAAAAGGAATAGAATAATGCTATAGTACAGTGGAAAGAATGAGTGTTAGTGAAACAGATGATCTAGTTCCTAGGATGGGAATAATCCTATGCTCAATGCAGGGAGGCGAAACTGGTCAAGGACACTCAAAGGGTTGTTCCTTCCACGAATAAAAGGGTGTGCCAAGTCGTAGAAGCTAAGTGATTGCATGTTTGAGTTTGCAGAAGACATGGTCAAATAAGTGGCTTAAACATGAGTCCAAGTGAAGCCGGCTCAAGGCCAAAAGGTGCAAATAGTCAAAATTCAATGCATTAGTACAACTCTCACATAGAAGCCTCTAGGTTATAAGGCCAAAAATAAGCATAGAAGCAAAGAGAATGTGTCTTCAACACACAAATCATGGCGGGACTAAAGAGGACTCATGAGCCTAAGAAAAATAAATCATCATGAGTGCCAAGTCACAACAAGGTACTATCTAGGGCACTCATGATAAGGTAGGCTCTGCCACACAAGTCAGGATACTTCTAAGCAATGAAAAGGTTCTGTACCATAACTTGGTGGGGTCTATCCTAAGGCCAAAATTGGAAAGGAAACTAATAAGTGCACAATGCAGGTGGAAAGCCTAACCTATATGCCAGTTTTGAGAACTAATACCTATCAGAACGGATCAACCATAAGAATTTCCCACATATCAACATCAAATAAAATCTTGTGTTATAGAATACAAAACATGAAATTGCGTGCCTTATATATACAGTATGGTATAGGGAACCATGCAACCTTGCGGCTTATGCATAATAGTTCTTCTAAACAAAACCCTTGCAGGGCTCAAGCCAAGGACTCCTTTGGTAGTCAAAACTATGGATTCAAATAGTTCCTCCTGTGAAGGAAAATCAAATTCTGAGAAATCATGAGAACTACAAGGATCAAAAGAGGGAATTAAGGGGTCCCATGTCCCTATAGGAAGAATCTCTCGATCAACTACCAGGATCAAGTCCCAACAAGGAGAATAATAGGTCAAGGATCCTTCTCAAAAGCCATTGAACATTGAGGATTCAATGCCACATAATTCACTTGTGGTGGGGTAGAGTCTACTTGAACACTTGGAGAAAACCAAGGGTTATTCTATAGTAAATTCAAATTAGGATGGTGATAATCAAATGTAAGCTGATCAATAGTGACAATATTCCCTTTATGAGGAAAACACATCACTCAAAAGAGTGAGGACACCACAACATTCATAGCATAGACATAATCACGTCCAAGTAGGATATTAAAGTCTAAAGGGAAATCAACCACCATCATATCGATTAAGACAATTTTCCCACCTAACACCTAAAGTAATAGGCAATTGAGGAAGAAAACCCATAGATTCACCACGTCTTCTATCATAGGCTAACAATTGACTTTGAGCTGCCAACAACTTTGGGGAACCCAAAGCTTTCCAAGTCAAAGAGGATATAATACTTTCAAAGGATCCTTCATCCACCATACATCGATAGATGTTTTTGGAATTAACTCTGACCTTTATTTGGAAAGGTGTAGTGGAAGGAAAATGAGGCTCGACGAGGCTATCCCAATCAAAGGAGAGACTCTTAGAACTTGGAGGGGGAACATTCGAAGAAACTGAAATTCCCCCTATACCAGAAGACTCTCTATTGGAAATCAAATAGACTATTTTGTTAGGCACTTCACCCCCAAAAGAGGAGTGTAATCAGCCAGAGATTGCACTAGCTCAACCACATCATCAACCAATGGTTAATGGGACTGATGAGAGACCATATCAGATCTAGGAGTAGAAGAACTTTCAGACTCGGACCATATCCTTTGTACCTCTGGAATACCAGGTCACAAATGAGTAAGATGCTCTCCCTTGCATATCTTACAAGGGAACTTAGGTTTAAAACTTCTACACCCAGGTTTCTTATCAACATCCATTCTACCAACATGAATAGGAGTGGTTTGCAGAGAGTCCTGAACATGACTTGTAGAGGTCAGTGACTCTTTGCTAGTATGACTTGCAGTGACTAGAATTATGCCCCTAGCGTGACTTGCGGTGGCTCAAAGCTAATCTTCAACATGACTTGTAGAGGTTGATGTTGAATTTCTAGTATGACTTGCAGTGACTAGACTTGTGCCCCCAACATGACTTGCAACGGCTAAAGGCTCATCTTCAACTAGACTAGCAGATGTTGATGATGAATTACTAGTATGAATTGCAGTGACTAGACTTGTGCCCCCAGCATGACTTGCAGTAGCTGAAGGCTCATCTTCAACATGACTAACAGAGGTTGATGATGAATTGCTAGTATGACTCATAGTGACTAGACTTGTGCCCCTAGAATTACTTGCAGTGGTTGAAGGCTCATCTTCAACATGACTAGCAGAGGTTGATGATGGATGGATAGAATTATTCTTCTTCTTTGTCTTCCTCTTTCTCCTCTTTTTAGATCTCTTATTAAAATAAGGGGGAGAAAAAGGAATCCTATATTTCTCATTGAAAGAAGATGAATAATTAACATCCATGTGATGCCCCTAAAATAAAGCATTCATCTGAGAAGCTTCGAGAACATCTGGAATATTTGGAGTGGACCACAGCCAAACTGGTGGTCCAACATTCAATCCAAGAATATTCAAAGTGGCCATTAAGGGAGTACCAACGTTTCCAAAGAAAGGAAAAGCAAAAGGATCCCCTTTTGGGAGGGTACCTTGGTTGGTTTCCATGAGAATATGGGCCATATCTAACTTAATTGCAGATCCTTTCCTTAAGAGAATGTACAAATGACTTTTCAAGGAAGATAGACACATAATCAAAACCTTTTCCCTTGAGGAGGCAACTCCACAACTTTTGAAAGAAAGATCAAAAGCCTTTCAAGATTGGCAAAGTGATAGGTCAGTCATTCAAAATCTAAATCCCCAAAGTGACGACAAAAAAATACCTAAAGCCAACTATATACAAGGAGCAAAGAGAACTCAATTATAAAGTCCCTAAAGATACAACCAATCAAGCAACTTCCAAGTATTTCCACTCCAGGTGATGATGACTAGACACCAAAATACAAGAAAGTGAAGTAAGGGACCTTCTTAAGATAGTCTGGGATAATGATGGCCCAGGCCTACCAACAAATGTATCAGAGGTAGTTATGTTGAACTCCAGACAACAACCTTTGCTGGTGCAAGCCCCCAAGCTTCGCAAGGGTTCCCTCCAGAAGTATTGTTGAATGTGATGCAACATCAACCTCCGGTGCCATAGGATTCCCCTCTGCAACCACCCATGTGGATTCCTAAGATAGGCAACTATGGACACCAACTCATATCAAAAGTTGGGCAGAATAGTCATGAGGCAGGATCTGACAAATAAGAGAGGGGGTATCTCTCATCCTTATCTTCACTAACCTTCGTGCTTTACTCCCAGTCATGGAGCTTTCCCGGTCTCCCTAACACTATTAGATTTCGCTCTTTAATCAAACTTCTACGTTTTAAAATTTAGAGTAGCCTTGGAGAGTTAACTCTCCTCTCACCTAATCTAACATCCTAAATAAACCTAAACTTGTTGATCTATTCTGATGAAAATACATAAAGGTTCTAGTTTATTTTAATTAGCACTTGATTTTAAAGGCTATTCTTTTAAGTCAAAGGATAAATGGGAGTGAAACCAATGATGTGTGTATGAATAAACCAAAATCAATTGAAAAGTAACTACATGAATGCAATCATTTTTCCTTTGATGAAAATATATCTCTACGTAGGTTCTACGAAACTTTTATAAAGAAAAAACTTGTTCTTTTCTTTTTTTGCAACATACTTCACACACACAAAAACAAAAAAGATTACTGATGCTTCAACAATGCAAACTATCCTAATGCAAGGCATAATGAAGATGCAAGATCCTAAATCACTCTAAAGATGAAGCAATTGTTTATTACCATTAATCATCCAACTTAAGTATTGAAGATAATATATATTTTGAATGCAAAAAATTCTCTCCAAACAAGAAGGACAAATCGCAAAAGATCACAATTCACTTTCAAAAAACGAAAAATGAACCAAAATCAAACTTGGCAAAAGAAAACAAAAATAATGTTTTTTTTTTAAGATATTTTCTTTTCCAAGAAACAATCAAAACAACCTTTCGAAAGCACTCTAAATGCCACCAAAGACTCAAAGATTGAAAGAAAAGCACAAGGAAACTTTGTAAGTTACCAATTCAACACGAATGAAAACATGAACAAAAATGGGTTTCAACTTGCACTAAATGATCCAAAGTAGCAAAAGATCTTTGAGAAACTGACCAAGAAGTTAGGAAAGAAACACTTTCAAATTCATCAAAAATAAACTTTCGAGAAGCAAGAAAAGGTGTAAGGCCATGAAATGATGGAAAGCAATCCAGGTAGACCAATAATGAAGTTTGACACAAAGATTGAAAATAATCTTCTCTTCTGGAAGACTAGAACAATCAAGAAGCCCTATAAGAAGTCTTGTGTTCTCAAACAAAAATGATAAAACTCACTCAAAAGCAAACCTAGGCCAAAACTTTTCAAAGCAGAAGAGAATTCAAAACAGTAAGATCACTTAATAACTAAATTCTAAAGACAAAAACGACCACTCAGAAGCGAAATAGACCAAGAAACAAATCTTTCTGGGCAAAGAGATTTGAAAAAGGCATGCAAAAAATGGTATACGCGACTGTATTTCAGCACAGGTGCGTGTACATGCACTTTTGACAAAAGAAACTCGCATATACGCGATATCACTTCACATAAATGAGCGTGTGTACACTACTATAAACAGACAAAGGTGCGTATATTGAGTTTTGCAAGAAAAATAAAAAACAAGGCCTGATCAAAAAGATCATATTTGAGGTCTGAGTTCCTACAGGAGCAGGCAATACTGTCATAGCAAGCAAACCAAGAACTAGGCCTTGATTAACACTGAACAACACAAACTAGTAATAACAAGATTATTATCCCTAGTGGAGTTGCCAATTTTGTTATGGGAATAAGTACCTTAGGGCTTTGGGTTAGAACCCCAATAGAGAAAGAGTAATCTATAGCAAGAAACATGCATACAACTCAAGCAACATGCTTAGATAAACAAACTATGTAAGAATGAACATACCCTGATGTTATTCGTTTGGGTAGTTCCAGCAGGGTTCAGACCCTTTGCAACTCCTGATCATCTTTGAATTCGCAAATCAACCAATCTGAACATACATAGCAGCATATAGATAAAACATTTTAATGAAATCAAATTTATATCATATAAGTAAAATGATTAGTTATACATTGAAATGACATTCATGCATGAGTTACAACAACATCTGATGCATAAACAAGGCTAATCTCAGGAACATGACAATGTTTTTTTTTATTGTAGAAAACTATAATAAACACGAAAAGAGTTCACCTAAGTCTTCTTCTTCCAGCTCCAATCAGAACCGCCCTCCAAGTCTGTCCAGTCCCTGTCTTCAACAACCTCCTTCCATAACCAATACCATGATATCTCAAGCAAGTGGGAGAATAACAACACTCAAGGAAAAAAGGGTTTCCTGAACTTGGGCAAGTGTTTAAAGCACAGGGATACTTCAGACTTGGTCAAGGGATAATCTCAGTATAGTAATTCTATCTCTTCTCTCCTCCTTAAGGACTTTGCATAGAAGTCTATTTATACTTCTCCCAATTAGTTTTTTAGTTGGGAACAGTTGGGCCATGGGCACTAGGAGGTAATCAACAGGTAAAGCCAGTGAACTCCGCCCATAGTTAACGAAATTTAACTTTTTTAAGTGTTTTAACACATATAAGCAAGTTGGGTATTAACTAACCCACGTGTACATGCTTTTATCACAGGGAAAAGTAGTGTACAGGGAGTAAAGCACTGTTTTTTTAAATATTTGGACCAGGTTTGGAAGGAGGGGTTGCCCTAGGCCATAAATCAAGCATCACAAATACCAAGGGTAATATTTGGAGCTGTAACACCAGCTAGGGCTTCACCAAGAGTGAAGCAAATGTCAACCTTTACCACATCATGGTAGAAGGTAACCCATTGATCATTGTTCTTTATGTTGATGATCTGATTTTGACAGGTGATGATCAGTTGATCAAGTCTTGCAAGGAGGACCTTGCAAGAGAGTTCAAGATGAAAGACATGGGTCTTATGCACTGCTTTCTAGGCATGGAAGTGTGGCAGAAGGATGGGTAAGTGTTTGTGTCTCAAGGCAAGTATTCCAATGAGATACTCAGGTAGTTCCGCATGGAGAAGTGCAAGCCCATGTAAAATCCTCTAGATAGTAACTAGAGGAAGGAGGATGCTAATTCAAATGAGGTAGTAGCTGCTACTATTTATCGACAACTTGTGGGTTCATTGATGTATCTAGTGAACACACGACCAAATCTATGCTTTGCGGTGAACCAACTGAGTCAAGCTATGGTTCAGCCTAGCAAGCTGTTTTGGAAGGCAGTAAAGCATGTGCTGAGATACCTAAGAGGAACACTTAGTATGGATTGTGCTACTGACGGATAGAGGGAGTGAAGCTTCAAGGCTTCATAGATGCAGATTGGGCAGAAAGTCCATTAGATTGGAAAAGCACTTTAGGAGGAATTTTCAACCTTGGTTCAACTATAATTTATTGGTACAACAGGAAACCGAGGTTAGTTGCACTTAGCTCAGTAGAGGCTGAATACATGGTTGGCAGTCATGCGGCATGTGAGGCCATTTCGACGTGGAAGATTCTAGTTGGATTGTTTGTTTAGAGGATGGATCCAACTGTGATCTATTGTGATAATTAGATTTGTCTCAAAATCTCTGAGAATCCTGTATTTCATGACAGATCTAAGGACATGGATATCTGGTACCATCATCTTCAAGAATGTGTTGTGAAGAGGATCATGTTGTCGTTGTATGTTTCGACTGAGGAACAGGATACAGATATTTTGACAAAGGCATTGTGAAAATGCAAGTTCAAGTTCCATAGAGATAGGATTGGGGTGACTGATAATCCCTTTTTTGTTGAGAGGGAGTGTTGAAAATAGCAACAAGAAATGCTAAAAATAGAAGTGCTAAAAATAGAACTGCTATAAATAACATTTCAGGATACATTCCAATTTTAGTTAGTCCCTAAATTAAAATTGAGAATTAAAATTAAAATTTCATCTCAGCAGTTGTTTGTAAAATAATTAATTAATTCATCTTGAGTTAAGTAGTTGTACAAAATCAAACATGAAGTCTATGCGAAGACATGCAACAGTTTCCCCTTTGATTGAAGAAGTTATCCCTTGATTAAGGAGATCAGGATGAGTTTTACTTTGAGTTGTAATTATTTCACCCAGTTATCTAAGTTAAGTCTAGTTGGATTAGTTCCAACAGTTTGTGGAACTGATTGTGAGTTTAGTTAGTTAATGCATGCATGCATGTAGATGTTGCACTTCAGATAACTGAATATTCTCTCATAAATAACTCATGCATGTCAGTTCAGTCAGAGACCCAATTGAGACCAGATGATGTGACAGTGTACTATCAATTGCAGGAATATTCCATTGAGGATATCTCTTGCATGCAGAAGTAATTCATTCCTTGGAGATTGCACAATTACTTTTGAGTTTGATGAGTTGTGTGAGAGGTAAATTGACAGAGTTGGCAGCATTGGACCCCAGGAGAAACTGCACAAGGAAATAGGAGGCTTAGAGGATTTGAGGAAGGCATATGTTGTGTTTATTCAGTCTATGAGCAACTTTGTAGGAAGGTACTGAGATCTGGATAGCTTGTGAGCTAAATATTTGTGTAATCCGGACATATTTCCACTTGTATGTTATTACAGAGGTCGAGGCTTTTAGCTGAGGCTTTCTTTAGAGTATTCTTTTGTGATCATGTGTGATTGCTTTCTCATTCTCTGTTATATGTGTTTTATTTGATCTTGCTCATAATCGATTAAGCTTCCGCAAGTTTGTTGTAGAAGTAGATCAAGTATTTTTATTTAGTATATTGCATAATCTGTTGATCTATAGTGAGAAATTCTACATGGTATCAGAGCAAAGGTGATCAAAGGAGAGAACAGTATATAAAGAAGGGAGAAGTTCAATGTTTGAAGTTCCTGATTATAGAATTCAAATTCTTATCCCATCTCAAATTTCACCAATGGAGTTCAATGGTTTGAGACTCGAGTATGCCCTTGATGGAAGCTCAAATTATATAGCCTGGAAGGATCGCATGGAAGCAATATTAGAGGACAATGGTTTGAAGGATTTCATTGACCAAGAAGTCCCCAGGCCAATAGCAGCTAATGCTATAGAGTTGGCAGAATGGAAGAAATGTGTGGCTAGAGTGAGGAGAATCCTTCTGGAGGGAGTTCGAGACCACATAGTCTCGAGTCTCCATGGGAAGGAGACACCGTTTTCAATGTGGAAAACATTGAAATATCTATATTAGAATAATAACAATTAGATGAAGTTGGCATTGAAAGACAAGCTTTGGAAAATCAAGTGTGAAAAGGGTGACACGATCTCTACATATCTGAACAAGTTCACCACCTACAAGGATGAGCTTGGAAGTGTAGGGATCACGACAACCGATGATGACATGGTGAGTCTTGCTCTCCTCGGTCTTTCGAAGAGCTGACATAGCTACCAAGATTCGGTAAATGGAAGAGAGAAACTGCCAGATTGGGAACAAATCTAGTTGGATCTGATGTAGGAGGAGACAAGAAGAAGCACCAGAGATGGATCTTCATCAAATCAAGATGATGAAGGAAAACTAGCCTTAGTGAGTAAGGTGAGGAAAGGGAAAGGGAAGGCGTCCCATTCCAAATCCAGTTCTTCCCATGGTGGGAAGAAGATTGACAAATCAAAAGTGAGATGCATTCATTGTGATGAGGTAGGCCATTATGCTATGAATTGTCCACAGAAGAAATCCAAGAAGGGATACTCGAAGGGATCATATGGTGAGGCACTGGCCTCATAGTTTGAATTGGATTTCTCCCTCATTGAATGCCTGGTTTCATCGATGGTGGGATGTGTTTGGTACTAGGACAGTGGAGCGTCATTCAACATGACCAGCGACAAGAACCTTTTCAGTGCCTTGGAGGAGAAGGATCTCTAGATGCACATCAAAATCGGTGATGATGGAAAGTACTGTGTTTCAGGTGAAGGTATGATTGTGTTTCAGAGGGAGCATGGAGCTCCTCTCACCCTGACTGTTGTAAAGTATGTACCGGGTCTGAAGAAGAATCTTGTGTCCATCGCTATGCTAGAAGACAAAGGCTATGATGTAGTCTTTATTAAAGGAAAGGTATTCCTGAGGCATATCGACACTGGACAGACCAAGAGGATTGGAATTTGAGTAAAGAACCTCTACAAGCTATAGGTAGATGATTGTGCTGCATTGAGTTCCAAAGTAGAGTTGGTGCAAAGCCAAGATGTTGGTGAGCTATGGCATAGAAGATTGGGCCACTTGCACCATGGGGCCTTGAAGATCATGTAACAGATTTCTACCAGACTTCCTAAGGGAAAACTAGAGTAAATAGATACATGCAAAGGTTGTAACTTGGGTAAGTATGCAAAATCTTCCTTTCGGGATCGAGATAGTAGATTTGGAGCAATCCTTGAGCGAGTTCACATAGATGTGTGTGGACCATTCTCTATAGCCTCCACCACTAAACAAAGGTACTATGTTATTTTTATTAATGATTTTTCTCATAGTTATTGGATCTACTTTATGAAGAAGAAGGATCAAACCTTCTCAAGTTTTTGTGAGTTCAAAGCCTTGGCAGAGAAATAATCTGGAAAGAAAATAAGGGCCTTGCATAGTGACAATGGTGGAGAGTATGTCTCCCAATAGTTTAAGGACTTCTGCATAGCAGAAGGAATTAAACGAGAGTTGACAACACCCCATAACCCATAGTAGAATGGGGTGGATGAAAGGAAGAATAGATTGATTGTGGGAGCAGCTCGAGCGATGTTGCATGACGGAATCCTACCACTTAATTTGTGGGTTGAGGCATGCAATACAACAATATACTTGTAGAACAGAAGCCCACATCATATATTGGGAATGAAGACACCAATGGAAGCCTTTTCTAAGAAGAGACCAGATGTGAGTCACTTTAGGATCTATGGATCATCGGTTTATTGGAATGTGACCAAAGATGCCTGGAAGAAGCTGGATCCAACAGCTGAGTTGGGGATACTTGTGGTGTACACTAATACACCGCGCAAATATTGGGTGTTCCTACCTACTAGTCAGAGGACAGTGGTACGCAGAGATTTGAAATTTGATGAGCAGAAATCCATGCCAGTATCACTTGAGAGGGAGCTCTAGTTGCATGCAGAGGATGAAATTTCAGTTCCTAAGAAGGAGGAACCTCAGGCTGAGGTGGATTAGTAACATGCATAAGATCCCAGAGTGGAGATATCCACTCATATTGAGTCTTCCAGAGATGGGTGGAAATTCTCAGGGGAAGCTGACAAGTTGATGCTGAATGTGCGAGAGAATGTGGGACAACCATCTTCTAAGTGTAGACAGAGGAGGTCACCTAAGTGGTACACTAGTTGCATGGCCCTGATTGGGGAGTGGTAGAGTATGAAAGTTCTTCATTTGAGGAATCAGTGCAGCAACTATTCTGAGTTGATGCAATGGTGGAGGAGTACGACTCCATCATTCGAAACTGTATTTGGGATGCTGTCCCAAGACCTCAAGACAAGTCGGTGATGAGTTCCCGATGGCTTTACAAGGTAAAGAAGGTAGCTGATGGAGGTGTTGAGAAACATAAGGTAGGGTTTTTGGTTGAATGGTTTCTCACAGTTTGAGGGGATCTCCTACGATGAGACTTTTGCTCCTATAGCAAGGTACTCATCTATCAGATCGATGTTGGTAGTATCAGCTCAGATGGGTTTGAAGATCCATCAGATGGATGTGAAGACTACGTTCCTCAATGGGAAGATTGGGGAAGAGGTGTACATTGAGCAGTTGAAAGGTTTTGAGACCTTCGATCGTGAGTCGCATGTGCGCCGACTCAAGAGGTCTTTGTACAATTTAAGGCAAGCACCACGTGATTGGTACACCAGGATCGACAACTATTTCACTGGGTTGGGCTTCACCAAGAGTGAAGTAGATGCGAACCTTGTTGGGTTGTGTTATATTCTTTCCACGACTAACCTACATAGTGAACTGAGGGGTTAGAGAGGGGTGGGTAGCCCCCCTCTACGGGGTTTGAGGCAGCGCCCCGGGAATTTTTTTTTTTTGGACCCTATGTTTGGGCGAACCTACCTATGGTTTCCGATCCATGGTTTTGGACACGATGGTTTTTGGTCCATGGTATTGGATGCTTCAGCATGTATAAATATGTATTACAACATTGAAAGGAACATAATGAAAAATCAAGCTAGTAGTGCTGGTTTTGGGATCCAGGGGAAAATCTCTATGCATATGTTTTTTATGTGTTATGCTCTCACATTGTTTATTTTCTTTGTTTTAGAATTCGTATGCAGGTAATTTTTGTACAGGGTTAAAACCTACATTCGGTATCAGAGCTGTTTTGGCTTCAAGGGGACACCTTTGTTGCTGAGGGGTTTCGCTCAGGCCTGTGGTAGACCCTGTTCAGTGGGAGATCTACGAGATCGATTTTGGTGGTGAAAGAAGATG
>APFE030020786.1:0-14394 GCA_000404065.3 Pinus taeda | reverse complement strand
TTTCAAACTTTTTCACAAGTCTTAGGCATTCCTTGCAAATCTCCAAAAAACCAAGGCATGCTCATTCAACATTGCAACCTACTACCACAACCAGATGCATGGATTGATGCACCTATTGTCAAATCCAAAATAAAGGCCTTACGTGCTTCCTCTAAAACTATTGTCATCTTGAGGAATGGCTTCAACTATTGTCATCTTGAGCAATGACTTCAAGAACTTATTGTTCTCCAAAATCTAATATCGATACTCTTACATCCATCCATGTTTGACTATTTCAACCACTTCAAATCTATTGTCAAAATAATTTTGCAACAATCCACTACCCAAACTACCTTTGAACAAAAGTGCCTTTCCCACAATTTTTCCAAACATTGCTTCCTATATGTCCATGTTGCCATCATTACCTGTTGTTTCCTCTACAAACAAACCTTCATTGAGAAGGTTGTATAATTGTCAAATGTTGCTAATGCAACTCAATTATTCAATGTTGTTGCTACTAACTTCTAGTATTGTTGCAAATCAATCGTTTAATGTTGATGTAAATAGAACTTTGTTATCAAATGTTGCACTTCTTAAACTTATTGCCACTTCAAACTTGAACTCATTCTACCATGCTCTTGTACATTGTCAACTCTCATATTCTAAACTGATTAGGTATTTTCATCAAACTACCACATTTGAAACAATGAGGTTGCACTTCTTCATGCTCATATAATCACTTCCTTTTTCACTTTATGTTATAGTGTTAAATTTATGAGAGCCACTCAAAAAATTTATTAACCCAACATATTATAAATATATTGAATAAATGCACAAGGAGGTTCTTAACATATTATAACAACCAATCGTAATCACATGCCACACAAACATATTAATCACATGCCACATAGACATATTTTTCCCAATCAAATTAGTTCTTCATTGATAACTCAATAAGAAACTACTCGGGCTCCCATCCTAGAATAATGGACCAACTGAGAAATTTACAATTGTGACCTACCCCTTCGATCCAATCCATCTGATTAGGCCCTAGATATTCCCTTGATCTCCTTGGTGATTTGGATCTCCTATGCTACACTTCTGAGAATGAAAGTCTTGGACCAACTGAGAAATTTACAATTGTGACCTATCCCTTCGATCCAATCCATCTGATTAGGCCCTAGATATTCCCTTGATCTCCTTGGTGATTTGGCTTGGTGATTTGGATCTCCTATGCTACACTTCTGAGAATGAAAGTCCTCCACTCACAATGTCTTGTGTTGTTGTATGACATGTCTTTCTCTTCTCTTTATTCTTTCTTTTATAACTTTACATTGAGATAAATCACTAACCCTAATCTCCCATTAAGGGAATTTTGAGGTTTAAAATGGGTCTCCTAAGAAAAATAAAAAAGTAAAAAGATTAAAATATAATAAAATAATAAAACTATTTTTTAACTCGTATTTTCAACGTATATCCCTAAGGCTTTACTCAAATTTCAAGCAGGAGTACTCGTTGATGGAAAATTTGATTCCTCATCCAAGGAGTACCCATGTTTCATACTTTCGATCGAACCTTCTACATGAAAAATGAGAAATACACGAAGATCGACCCTTCTACATGAAAAATGAGAAATACATGAAAACACGTGATCTACATGAAAAATGAGAAATACACGAAAAAACGTGATTGCAATCACGTGTTTTCATGTATTTCTCATTTTTCATGTAGCAAGGTCCATGGATGAAACATGGGTGGTCCTTGATGAGGAATCAAATTTTACATCCAACAAGTGAGATAAGTTGAAAATACATAGTTAAAAAATTAATTTTTTTTCCGAAATTTGAGTAAACCCATAGGGAGATAAGTTGAAAATACAAGTTGAAAAATTATTTTTTTCCTTTTTCCCTCTAAAATTTGATGTAATCTAATCTTATTTTATTATTTCCACTACTATTTTATAATTTCCTTAGGAGGCCCATTTTATACTTCAAAATTCCCCTAATGAAAGTGATTGAAAAATAAGATTACATATCACATCAATTGTTAAGATTAAATATCACCTTGAGATCAATTGTTAAGATTAAAATATAATTACTAAAGTAAATTACTTTGATTAAGGTTCTTCATATCAAATGGCCATCATAATTAATTATGTGCTTTTCTTAACTTAGGCTATTTTACATAGAAACTTTCTCAAACTTGAGCAAGTGTCCTAAGGAGATCTTAGGCAACTTCTACATGCCTAGACACTTAGGCCTGTACAAAATTTCCTAACTTACCTACAAACATCAACATTCCCTATTAGTAAGGGTGTTAATTTTTGGTATGTTCTATTTTTAAGAGCAATTTACTTCAAAATTTATTTATTAACCCAATATCAATTTCTAGATTAGCAATCACATCAACATGATAGTAAAATGCAGATAAAACATAAACATAAACAATAGAAGACAGACCAAGAAAAGAGGACACAAGATGTGGCACCAACCAGGGACAAAACCCAATGTGGGGAAACCCTTGATCAATTCTTCTTATATTCTTCAATAGTTCAGCAAAGAAACAGAGATATAGTACAATGAATTAAAGTCAATACGGACTTGCCAAATAGGAGATCATACATCAGAGATCTTCACCATGAAGATGATACAATGAGGTTGCAATCCTCCTTCCTTCGCTGCATCACAGATTAAGGCACCTTTTACATGCTGCAAAGGCTGGTGCTTTTCATGGAAAATCTGGTCACTAGTTAGGGCTCAAACTCTAACTGCTACAACACCCTAAATACACCCAACAACCCACCTATTGAAAACATATTTCCTTCACACATTCCCTCCAACTATATGCTGCCTCATAGGGCTGCCATCCTCCTAGAACATAGCTCCTAAAGGCCTCCAACTGCTGGCTATGGCCTGTGGCCTAGCCCAGTAGTGGACTGTAACTTGAGTCCCCTCAATCAGTGCCCTAAACAGTCCTTAAACAACAGACCCTTGCTCCTCTTTTCTGCGGATTCTTCTGCCTTGCAAACTGAGCTTGAGAATAGTCCTATCATGCCCAAATAGCCCTAAAATAGACCACGTTGTCGCCTAAAACAATGTGGCTTTATCACAGATCCTTCACATTGTTGTAGTAATCCTTTTGCTGTGGCTAGGTCCACGCTTCTTGCTGCGTCTTAGGGTCACTTTCTAGCTGTGTTTTAGGGCTCCACAAACTACAGCTTTAGGCCTTCTTATGTTGCAGATTAGGGCCTTTATGGACTGCATATAAGCCTCCTTTTCACTATGGCTAAGGCTGCTCTTTTCTGCAGCTTAGGGTTTCCTTTTAGCTGAGAATGAGGGTCTCCTTTAACTACATTTTAGGGCATCATTTAACAACGGATTAGGGCATCAATTAACAATGGATATTTCTCCTTCAATCTGTGTCTAGAACCCTTCCTTCACTGCAGCTAGGGCACCTTGTCTTGTTGCATGTAGGGCTTCTTCATGGCTGTGGCTTGATCTCCTTTAGGACAACAGTTAGGGCTCTCCCTCTAGACCTCTCTTTCCACCAAACCGTAACGAGTGGAGAGATATCACAAGAGATGTGTGTGTCTCAAATGAATTGAAGACTCTTCTATTTATAATGAAACGTTGAGGTTGAGCTAGGGTAATTTGCTTGTTGGCCGACCTTGACAAATTGTCAAATAATACAAATAAATTCATATCTCCATAATACATGTCGGAATCAGATGATCTTTAGATCAATCTTGCACCTCTGGAAGAGAGGAATCCAAGAAAAATATTAGATGCCATAAATAAGATGATCCACATGGAGTTTATCCCTACTTGCCAATTTTAACACTCCCTCTCAACTAAGGAGAACTCCATCTACTAATCCATCTGCCAGCCTATACTATCTCTGCCAACAATACATTGCTCTGCATTGCTTTGCTCTGCTCTGTTGAATTATGAAGAAGAAGAAGTGACCGAGAATGTATCATACCATTCTCTACTGACCCGAAGTCAGTGACATATAAAGAGAGTGTCTCATACCACTCTTACCGATCTGAAATCAGTTCCAAATAAAGAGAGTGTCTCATACCACTCTTACTGACCCGAAGTGAGTTCCAATAACGAGAGTGTGTCATACCACTCTTACTGACCTGCATTCAGTTCCAATATATCCCAGGTCAATACCATCCTAGCATAGGGAGTATGGTAGTACACAATGCGTCCATCAGTAGTACTATGGTCCCTATCCTCATTTCCCTATTCAGATGAGAGGTAATTCCCATGAGTCCCAGACTGCATGGGTAGGATGTCTCAGCAGGAGAACAAATCACTAGGGGAAGGCTGAACTACTCAAACAATGATTGTGTCTTGGTAGGAGAAGGATGAACCACTCATCTTGCCTACATAGCAAACCACTAGGGGAAGGCTGAACCACTCACCCTATGGTTTCTCATCGCTCCAAGAAGTACCCCGAGCCCCCCCGAGCTCCCAGAGATCAATATCCATGTCATAAAGGACCCTCGAGAGAGGGTCTGTCCAAGAATCTTAGTTGTTCTCATAAAATCAAGAATTTGACCTTTCCTGAGGGCTTCGTCAAAATATAGGCGACCTTCACATCAATCCCAATGTGATGGAGCCTTATTGCTCCTCGTTCTAACATATCCTGGATAAAGTGGTACCTGATATCGATGTGCTTGGAGTGATCATGACATACGGGATTCTATGATAACCAGTTCCCATTCTAGTTGTCGCAGAGGATTGCGGTGGTATCCAACACATGTCCAAAGAGCTCACTGAAGAGATTCCTCAACTAGAGAGCTTCACAAGAGGCCATACTCACAGTTATGTATTCGGCCTCAACGGTGGTTAAAGAAACTGACTTCTTCGTATTTTTCATCCAGGATATTGAAGCAGAATCCAAAGATAAGAAGTACCCAAAAGTGCTCTTGCAATCCACCACACTACCTACCCAATCAACGTCAAAATAACAATGTAGCCTCATAGCTCTGACAGTGTATCTTATTCCATGAGTGATCGTGCCCCGAACATATCTCAAAAGATTCGTGGCACCAATCCAATGTGAGTGATGAGGCTCAACCATATATTGGCTCAATATGCTAATTGCAAAACATATATTTGGACAGGAGTTCACCAAGAACACCAATGATACTATGAGTTGACGAAACTTAGAGGCATTTCCCAATTCAGGTCTGGCAGCACTACTGCATAACTTCTTAAAGTTAAGTTTCATCGAGGTAGTCACTAGCTTGCAATCCACCATTCCAAATTCAGAATCCAACTCCCTCTTACGTTTGTAAATGAGAGGGTCTGCACCTGTCAGAAAGAAGTCATCCATATAAAGCACCAATATGAGAGTTCTATCATCCAAAAATTTAAAGTAAAGGTTTGGATCGGCTTCACTCCTAGTGAATCTCTGTTTCATCAGATAGTTGTCAATCCTATCATACCAAGCCCGTGGTGCTTGCTTCAAACCATAGAGAGCTTTCTTCAACATGCAAATATGATATTCCTGGTCATGAATCTCAAACCCCTTGGGTCGTTCCACATCTGTGGTATTGTTGTTACTTGTAAGTTTTCCCTCGGTACATCCCAAACATATACCTTCATGCTCTTCTTTGAACTTAGGCATCCCTATCACCATTTGTCTCACATCGGGTAGGGCCTTGTAATTAAGATGAGAAAACCTTCGGTGTCATGGTTCAGATTGAAGAGATGTGTCACAAGACATGGCTCCCAATGGACTTCTAGCAACTTGATACAAAGTTCCAACCCTAAACCCAAGAGTAAAAGCATATTTAAAATTCCTCTTCCAAACATGTACCTTTCCATCAATGAATGCCACCTTGTAACCTTTGTCTTCCATTGCAGAAATGGACATCAAGTTCCTTTTGAGATCATGTAAATAAATAACTTCTCATAAATGAATCATGTTACCCTGATTCAATTGAAGAGTAACATTCCCTACACCCTTTATAGGATAGGTGGCATCGTCTCCAAGAATAATCTCCAAGTTTGTCTCCTTCTCTATTAGATTAGCGAGAGCTTCCTTGTATCTGGTGAAGTGCCTTGAAGCACCACTATCAATAAGCCAATTCCCCAAAGTGTCTGGAGGAGAGGTACTAGAGAAGGCCTATATAAGATAATACTCCTTTTGCTTATCAAAAACAACATTAGATTCTTCATACCTGGAGTTCCTTGCTTTCTTGGAAGGTAGACCATTTCCTTGATGACCTGCATTCCTTTTTCCTTTGACATTGTACCTGTCATTCCTTCGATCATTATTGTTGAAGTTTCCCCTGGAATGATTGTGATCATCATCATGTGATGTGTCCCTTCTATTTGGAAACTCCCTTGCATAGTGGCCAAGCTTATTGCAAGAAAAGAATCTGCCTTTCCTTCCTCCCTTAGATCCAGGCTTTCCATTGAAATGACCTTTAGACCCTACATTATTTCTCCTTTTGGCATGAGTGGAGAAAGCAGTGGGGTTGCCTCTATTAGAAGGCATCTCTTGCTCCACCATCCTGGTTTCTTCTTGAATGCATCTCGACATCAATTCTTCAAACCTCAGAATTTGATCATTATTGAGAATAGTGGTTCTAACTATATACCACTCGAGTGGGAGACCTCCAAGGGTAGTGATAGTAAGTTCCTTGTCATATATGATTTCTCCAATCAATAGAAGATCATTCTTGATCTTGGTGAGCCTTAAGAAGTAGGATTGAATATCCTCGTCCTTTCCCTTCTTAATATACTTCAAATTATTTTTCAGGAACAAAATTTGATTTGCATCACTAACCTTGAACATGCTTACCAATTTGTTATAGATCTCCTTGGAGGTGTTCAGATCGGAGATGTAGGCCACTAGACGCTTGTCAATGGAATCTATGATAATATTCTTCACTTTGAATTCACCATTGGTGTACTTTTTCTTTGTTGCAGCTAGTGCATTTGATGGAGGCTCAGGGATTTTACCCTTCACATAATCCAACACTTATTGTTCTTCCAATGTTAGATCAAGAGACACCTTCCATCCATGATAGTGAGACTTTTCATGGAGCTTATCTTCAGTCGAGGTGGGATGAGGAACCCATTTAGATTTTGACCTTGTCCAACTATCTTCAATGATTGCTCTTTCACTGTTGCTTGGGCTTTGTCTTCACCTCACCTCTTATACCATGTTAATTTTTGGTATGTTCTATGGTTAAGAGAAATTTACTTCAAATTTTATTTATTAGCCCAATATCAATTTCTAGATTAGCAATCACACCATCATGATAGTAAAATGTAGATATAACATAAACATAAATAGTAGAAGACAAGCCAAGATAAGAGGAAACAATATGTGGCACCAACCAGGGGCAAACTACAATGTGGGGAAACCCTTGATCAATTCTTCTTATATTCTTCAATAGTTCAACAAAGAGATAGAGATAGAGTACAATGAATTAAAGTCAATACCGACTTGCCAAATAAGATATCAGAAATAAAATATATTCACCATGAAGATGACACAATGAGGTTGCAATCCTCCTTTCTTCGCTGCATCACAGATTAAGGCACCTTTTACATGCTGCAAAGACTGGTGCTTTTCTTGGAAAATCTGGTCACTGGTTAGGGCACAAACTCTGACTGCTACAACACCCTAAATACACCCAACAACCCACCTGTTGACAATAGCTTTCCTTCATAGATTCCCTCCAACTATACACTGCCTCATAGGGTTGCCATCCTCCTAGAATGTGGCTCCTAAAGCCTACGGCCTAGCCCAACAGTGGACTGTAACTTTAGTCCCCTCAATCAGTGCCCCAAACAATCCTTAAACAACAGACCCTTGCTCCTCTTTTCTGCGGCTTCTTCTTCCCTACAAACTGAGCTTAAGAACAATCATATCATGCCCAAATAGCCCTGAACTAGTCCACGTTATCACCTACAATGATGTGGCTTTATCACAGATCCTTCACGTTATTATAGTACTCCTTTTGTTGCAGCTATGTCCACACTTCTTGCTGCGTCTTAGGGTCACTTTCTAGTCGTGTTTTAGGGCTCCAAAAACTGCGGCTTTAGGCCTTCTTATGCTATGGATTAGGGCCTTCATTTAGGGCCTTTATGGGCTACGTATAAGCCTCCTTTTGACTGCAGCTAGGGCTTCTCTTTTCTGCGGCTTAGGGTTTCCTTTTAGCTAAGAATGAGGGTCTCCTTTAGCTGCATTTTATGACATATTTTAAAAGGGGATTAGGGAATCAATTAAATATGGCTAGTTCTCGTTCAATCTCCATCTAGAACCCTTCCTTCACTGTGGCTAGGGAACCTTGTTTTGCTACGTTTAGGGCTTCTTCATGGTTGTGTCTTGATCTCCTTTAGGAAAACGATAAGGGCTCTCCCTCTAGACCTATCTTTCCACCAAACTGAAACGAGTGGAGAGAGATCACAACACTGAGGTTGAGCTAGGGTAATTTTCTTGCTGGCTGACCTTGACAAATTGTCAAATAATACAAATAAATTCATATCTCCATAAATACATGTAAGAATCGGATGATCTTTAGATCAACCCTACACCTCTCGAAGAGAGGAATCCAATAAAAATATCAACTTCCATAAATAAGATGACCCACATGGATTTTGGTCTTAGTTGCTAATTTTCACAAAGAGATGTACTTCTGCCCCCTAAAATTGGCTTTAATCCTATAACTGCTTCGATTTTCATGGTTGCTTCCCTTGAAATGGAAGCCTTCCCTACCAACTGTTTTGGAAACATCCTCAAAGTCCTTTTCCCCTTGGACTGGTTCCTAGAAACCTCCTACTCTTGAACATACCTTTTCTGTGGCTATTGCTAGCATGTTAGCCCTAGTAGAAGCTCCTCAGTCTTCCTTGACATACCGACACTTGCAGTCTCGACAACAACTTGTTGGTCGCTCGACCACTAGCTAGTATTTTCCCAATCTTTAGGGCATTATTGGCCATTCACCAATTCACAGTGCTATTGAACTAATGGCTATCATATATAGTCAATCCCTACATTTGTCATCCACATCTACGTCACAATCCTATAGCATAGTGGTTCCTATTTTGGTCCTCTTCTTAGCACAAACACCCCTACTCTGTCTTGATCTATCAAATGTGGGATTGTTGAATCAAGCTTGGCGGCCCCAATGACTTATTCTCGACCTGATCTTCTTTATGCACAAGCACCCACTATTATTTCCCTTTGTTGGTGGCTTGTGCTCTTGTGGTGTATGGGATTCTATCTTCTACATGCACCTAATTTTCTATAGGAACTACTACGACTATGGTCAAGTGGAAACTACAAGGGTGGTTGGCTAATGGTTGGCATATTAGACACCATAGTTGCTAACCCCTCTTTTTAATTTTTATTTAAACTTTAATTTTACTCTACTATGTTGTACCACCATATGATCTTGCTAATTTTATTTCTTGTTTGGCTAGTCCATATCATACAACATATGGCTTACATATGCCTCATTGGTTCTTTCCCTACAAATAAAAAATAGTTCCTCGTACGATTGTGGCTTAACCTGGCCCCAAAGATGCATGTATGAACCTAGAACCATGTTTGATGAAATCAGAGTATTTCTCTAATACCATGTTATATTTCCATGAACCTAACACCTAACAGTCTATTAACCTAGCAGATTACACATCTACTAAATAAATGCACAACTAGGATCTTACCATAAATATTTAGTGGAAGAAAAATATTAATAACCAATCTCAATCACATGTGCTACATACATACTCTACCTAGTCAAATAAGTCCTTCATTAATAACTTAATCATAACCTAATTGGGCTCCCATCCTAGGATAAAGGCCTAATTGAGAAATTTATAGTTACAACATGCCTAGGATTTGATCCAACTAATCATGACCTAGATCTCCCCTTGATCTCCTTGGCTAATGTGGATCTCCTATGTTGAACTTCTGCATACCTAACACTCTTGAATGGAAGTCCTTCTCCACTCATTAAATGTCTCTCTCTATTTCTTATGTTGTTGTATGCCATGCATTTCTCCTCTACACAAACTTTCTTTTATATCTTTGCATTGAGATAAATCCCTAACCTTAATCTCTGAAGTGGTTGATGAATGAGAATAGATATTTCCACACTTGAGAGAAATGATTGAGATTATAGCATAATCATTAAACTAAAATAAGTTTCCTAAGTTTCTTTAGCTCAATTAGCCGATATAATTAATTATGTGTTTTTCCTAAGTTGGACTTAGGCTAAGTTACAATATCAATTTTGTCAAACTTGAGCGAGTATCCTAAGGAGATCTTTGGTGACTTCTACATGTTTAGACACTTAGGCCTGTGTAGAAGTACCTTTTAGAGAAAAAAAAATCAAAATATAAACCTTTTTTTAACAAAGGAAAGTCTCCACCCTTTCCTCAAAGCTCAAATTTCACCTTCTACAACTCAAAGAAATATTCCAAGGCACCAATCCATTGTTACCTCCATGCCTATTATCCCACTCATTTTGCAGTAGGCCTCATAAAATGGCCTCAATTTAAAAAAGAGTATGGCCAACATGGGTTGCTACCGTGCAAGTTTTATCCTCTTGATAACATGAAATTCCTCCTTTTCCAGCTCTTCATTGAACTTTTCACCTTTTATCTTAGGTGACTTAAGCTCTACTTCTTGCTCCTAGGAAGCGAGCAATCATGCAACATTATGTTAATCAAAATAATATGGCAAGTTGTTACCGAGGTCACCATCGATAGCTACACCATCGCCTAGAGTCCACTAGGTCACATGAATCCACTGAAAGACAACTATACTTCTCTCAAATACCTCAAGAGAGGTAAATTCAAACCAATTTTTTTATCACCTTCAATGAGAAATATTTTGATCTATATATGGATTGTCTTGCTAGTATTCTTGCACAAGTGTGCATAAAATGGGATAAGATTCTTCCTTTGTTACTTCACACCAAGGTCAATGAGCCTCTATGTTGCTAATTTTGTTTGTTATTATGTTCAACCTATGCAAGTTGAACATTCCAAAATGTACTACAGTTTCCTCTGTGCAACGCACCATTAGTTTGCAAGCTTCCTTAGCTAAATATTTCAATTTCTTCATTTTTCAACTTAGATCTTGAACAATGTGCTTGTCTAAGCAAGTGTCCAACTCTATGGCCCTTTTCATCACTATAGAGCCCACTACGGCCTTTTTCCTAGCAAACTATGCTTTCAATGATATCACGAAAACTATTTTCCACCAAAGGTTACATAGAATTCCCTCCTAAGTTTGATCAATCTGGGTCAACATATGCTTTAAAGTGTACATCTTCTCTCCATGATCCTAAAATCCAACAACTTGCCTATCATCTTTTACAAGCTGGTGAGGTAGTCTTCATCTTTGAAACCCTATAATATGACCAATGATACTATCTTTATAATTTGTATCTCTAAAAAAAAAAAAAACAAACAAAAAAACAAAAAACAAAACATTGTCACTTCTCGAAACTTTGACACTTTGATTGTTTCCTCATGTCTTCAACATTGTATTGTGTCCCTAAAACAACAAAGAAATTACAAATATACAATATATTGAAGTTACCTATTGCACCAAGGCACCAAATTCATTCCTTCACAATATTGTTTTCAAGTCACCCTTGTACTTGATGGGATCCTGAATTAAGCTTGTCATATCCATTAATTGTATAATTAATTACCTAGAGGACCTTACAACAGGTTTATTGGTTACCTAAATATACACTAAACTAATGTATGAAAATGTGCTAATTAATAGCTAAAGTAGTTTAGTTTAGTCATATTTCATGATATTGTTATGTGTGCATGCTTGAGTTTTCTTGTTGTTGATAAGTATCAATTTGTGATATGCTTGCTATGATTTAATTTCTATAGCTTCAAACCTATCACAATGGAAAACATACTTTTCTCATTTTTCATCTTTGATCTTTCCTTTGACATATATTGTAGTTAAAGCAAGGAGAAGGACAAGCCAATATACACTCATCAATGTGATGGAGAAGGAAATCCTTCAATAGAAAAGAATTATGGTATCAACCAATTGGCCCTAGTAACTGAAGTGAAATAGTAATTAGCATTATAAATATGTGTTCTAGATTGCTCTAGTCTAAGGAATAAGGGAGATGCCCACATTCTCTATGAAAACCCATTGAAAATAAAAGACTATTGAGAAGGTTGACACCATGAATTCTAGAGATATCCTCTTCAATTATATCCCAAGGAGGGACATGACCATGTAATCCATAGTACCCATTTATTATACCGTATTGAGAGAAAGAATGGTGCTACAAATCCTCCAAGTATGTCTATGTTTTTATTTCCAAACATAGATCAAGCACCCAAGATCCTATTCATTGATAGATTTCCTTAATTAAGGAAGGAAGAACTAATGATTTTGGGGATTAGTCATAGCCTAGATCTCCTCAATTGGGAAATAAGGATTTATTAGTATAACTATGGTCATCTACAAGTTTGTTTAGTAGACAATCATAGGTTTGTGTTTGCTAACAATGAGGATTGAATGAGTTACATATTAGAGTTTGTAATTTTGAATCTTTTGATGAAATACAAAGATTACCATCCTTTTGAGTTAAATCAATCTATAAGGAAGGGACTCACCAGTCCTCTTACGGTAGCTCACATAGGTTGTTGGTGATGCACCTTCAATTTTTTTATGCATTGCATATGTAGTTTATGATGTGAATGTTTTTATTTTTCTATAGCTAGAACATTTCTATTATCTCTATTAATGTGATTTATTCCTTCACTACCATGTCATGAACCTATGATTCATAAGGGATTTTTTTTGTTGTTTGGCACACCATGGAATAGTCTTATCTTCCAACATTGAATTTACCTTCTATATTCCATTTCCTTTTTGTGGCATTACACATTTAAATTTTACTTTACTTTCAACTATATAGTTTAATTATAAAGGAGAGAGGAGATCTAAAGCATCAATCGGTAAGCGCTAAGATGTTCCATGTCTAGGAGAATCATGCCATATAACTTTGGTTCTTTGGATATGGGTAATTGCATATTAATCATACAGATTTATTTCCTTAAAAAGAAAATATTACATAATTCATTCAATGGTTCATTTCTGCACTTGCTACTATTGCATAAAATTTTCTTAATGCTTCATAAGTCTATGATTCCATGGATTGATAATTTAAGCATCTTTACCCAAGTTTTAGTATCCTTTATTATTGCAATACTTGATTTCATTTATGCCCATTTTCCAGAATGGTCTTAAAACCTTATATTCCATCCAAGTTTGTCAAAACATGGTGAAGAGAACTTGAATATGCTACAATACCACCTATCATGGATTTATAGTCACGTCCATTCTTTTCACTTTTGGCGCATTAGATTGTGTGACACTACATAGCTTCGGCTCCACATGTGTTACCAACCTCCACCGACTACAATTAGACTACACCTCCTCACCTAAGGTATTCCCATAACTATGCTTTAAGCTACAATTTGTTAGATATGAAACCGAGTTCAATACAACCAAATTCTTATAATAATAGGCACATGTACAATGATGAACTTAAAGAAACCCAATTCTAATTTAACACTTATCCAATATTCATCTATACTTAGCTAATCCAAACAATGGATGGAACAATAACATCCAACAATCACAAAGAAACCACAAGACAAAATTATGGGTGGAACCCAAGACAAGTTTCTTAATTTTATTATATGAAGAATGTTGCAAAGATACAATAAAGAAGTTCAGCCTTTTTCTTGTGATTATTTTACATTTGTTGAGATTGCAACAAGATGATGGAGCTTAGTGAAAAGAGTCGCCTTCACTAAGTGGGCCCGCAGGCTATTTTTGGCGCAAGTCTAATTTTTAGACATATGGATCATGTCTATGGATTGCAGGTTGATGTTTATGGATGATTGATCAAGTTGGAAAAATAGATGGACTTCTATTTTTGATGAAAGTGTGAGTGATCACAGTGTGAGTGATCAAGTCTATTTTTAGACTGGCTGTCAAAAATAGAAAAGTCAAATATTATTATCTCACAATAATATTTGGACTATAAACTTAATCTTATTCTCTTGGAGCACTTCAGTTCGAGCTACGGATGTGGCACATGCAATTGCATGAAGGAAATACGTGGTTCTTATGGGTTATTTGAATATTTGCATGCATGACTTCAGTTAGAACTCAAGTGAGTTGAGTTTAGTGGACTGGAGGTGCAGTTGATGGAGTTGTGTTCAGTTTAGCTTTGTTAAACTGGTTGTATTTAGTCTAGCTGGCGAATAGACTAGAGATGAGTTGGGTGAATTAGTTATTAATTAATTCACAAGTTATTAACTCATAATACAACTAATGAATACATCAGTTAACTCAGTTGCATTTCAGTGCATGTTCAGT